>OVAN01013206.1:2380-13033 GCA_900406275.1 Anastatica hierochuntica
CCTATATAAGCATGTATGTGATAGTGAGTCTGAAGCCCTTTTAGCCATTTAACACCTTGGTGTCCCTTTGGGCAAACTACTCTCATAGCTCAAGGTGAAAAACATAGATCTATTATATGTAACCCTAGCCTACCATATCTCAAGATCCAAGATGGATCTACTCACTAAAAGTCATGGAAATCCAAAGACAAGAAATGAGTCTTTGAGCTCCCATGGTTTTAGAAGAATAGATCTAAAGAAAGAGATGAGAAAGATAAGATACAAATTACTCAAACAAAATAAAAAGTTATTACAAGGTCTTTAGATCTCAAAACAAAAGAAAATAGAAGTATTCTTAAGCTTAAAAAACGTCTCTTGTTCTTGGAACATAAGAGGTCTATTTATACTAAAGAGAGAAGAGGGATGCCCTAAAAAGGGTGATTTTTGGGTAAAGGCAATACAACCTCGACCTGAGGTGACCCAGCATCGACCTCTAGGTCGATGGTTGGTTCCCTTTGCAGTTTCTTGTGACTTTTTGCTCCTCTTTGATGCCTTGTTGATCATACCTTCTTCCATAGCATTTATCTCCTCTTTTCTTGATTACTTAGCTCCAAATTCCCCTTGAATCCACCTCTAAAGCCTCCATAAGTCCATCTCAAATTTGCACCTACAAATGCAAAGAAAATGTATGCAAATGCAATATGTTCCTAAACTAGACTCTAAACTCAAACTAATGCATCCTAAGACTTATATGCAATATTTACAACCTAAAAGTGGATGAAACTAAGCTAAAATGCATCTAAATATGCATGAAAATATGTATACATCAGGAGTTTGGTAAAATTTAAAACACCCATACAACATGAAGAAATGCAACATATTAATCAGAACCTCCAAACCACTCAACACCAAGAAATCAGACACTCAAGACCGTGTCGATACCACCTAAATTGTTCAATCCTACCTAAGCAATTAAAAGGATCATGTCTACCCTATTCTCTCCATTGTTTTTACACATGTGTGCATATAAGATCAAAAAGAAATGCATGGAGATACAAGGAGATAAGGTAAGGGTGTGGTGCCAGACAAAAGATGAGTCTGGTCACTCAGGATTACCGAAAAAAATGGTAGTTAAATTAATTAGTATGATAAATAGAGTTAAATTCAAGTTCCTGATTCTGGGTCAGACAAAAGACAAAAGATGAGTCTATCATTTGAATGATGGGTTTGATTCCTGATTTCAAGTTCCTGGATCAAAGCAATTAAATTCATTAGTATGATAAATAAAATAGAGTTAATAACAAGAGAAAACTACCTAGAATAACTCTAAGAAACTTTAAAATTACTAGAATAACAACCCTTTACTAAACTCTAATCTTTTGACAATTTACTATTAAACCCATTGTGTTTTATTTTTTGCACACTAAATGAAAAAAAAAGAAAGAAAACAACTAAAATTTTTTTTTAAAACGAAAAATTCAAAAACCTGAAACGAAAAAGCAAATAAACTGAAAATTTCAAAAACTAGAAATTTATAATAAAAGAAAAATTATATAATTAAAAATATTAAAATAAATTCTTAAAAAGAAATTATATAAATAAACATTCAAAAGCTTTAAATAAAAACTAAATTTTAATAAAAAAAAATAAAACTTAAAGTTTTATAATAAAATAGAAATTATATAATAAATAATTAAAATAGACTAAAAATAATAAGACATATTAAGATTAATAAAAATAAGAAATATTAATAAAATTATTAAAATTTTATGAAAATATTTAAAAAGTTTCACAAATTAACAAAGAACTAAATAAAATAAAATAAAATTATTTCTAATTTTTTAATGCGACTAAAAGGAAATAAATTTTTATATAGTATTTAATTTAAATAAATCATATAAAGTAAACATAGATTTATAATGAAAAATTTAAATAAATTGAAATATCAATATAAAAGAATGATTAATATAAAAGATGATAAAACATAAAATATTAAAATTAATAAATAATTTATTTTGGATGCAGTTACAGATTTATTTTAACTATTGTTTAATTCAGTAATTTAGTATGCAGATTTGTATTAATGAAAATAAAATATAAAAAGAATCAAAAACAGTAAACAAATCTATAAATAAAATCTGTAGTGACAGAAAAAAACTTTTGTGTTATTCTAGTCAGAGAAAAATTTGTGACTTCATAATAAGAGAAACTTTGTAGTTAAAGCATATAAATTTGTGCCTTTCAAAAAATCTGTAGCAACGTAAAATAAATCTGGAGTCACTTGACATTAGTCTAGTTATTAACTTTTTCAAAAAAGTTTGTAGCCAAATTAAAGAATTTTTAAGAAAAAAAAAATCTTTAGTGTCGTTTTTCAAATTTTTTTGATTGAAAAATAAATCTATAACAAAAAATATGTGGTATTTTGGAAAAGCTGCAGTTATTTAACAAAAAAATCTGTAAAAAACAAAAAGTCTGTAGTAGAGTAGAATAAAGCTGCAATGATTTTCCAAAAAAAATCTGTGAGACACTTGAAACTCTGTAGCATCAATGATGAAAGATCAGTGCAAAAAAATAAATTTGTGACAGATTAATAAATTTGTGGTTTCATGTATGTATATAAGTCTGTAATTCAAAAAATAATCGGGGGTTCCAAAAAACAAATCTGTATACAGATTTATAAATTTTGAAGAAGTTAAAGTCACTACAGATTTATTTTCCAAGTATTTTTGCACTTTCCAGCGAATTTCATTAATGACATTCTGATAATATTTTTTTTAACAGGTTGCTGGAAGGGTACTGTGGGTATTAAAAAAAATCAAATAACTCTAATCTTTTATGATGTTATTCTAGTTATTTATGCTTTTTTTTGGGTTAGTGTAATTTTTTTCCCCTAATAGCAATTCAGGCAAAAGTCTGAGTTCCAAAGATTTCTGGTGGAAAGTTTGGTCATGAGTTATTCAGGTTTGCCTGTGCTAAAAGTCCAAATGAAATGGTAAATGAGAATATAAATAAGTGTAATGCGCAGAGATAACAGTCTGAAATCATCATGAAGCATAAACAATCCATAACTGGCTCAATAAAAACATCAAAATGACTCAAACAACACCAAAACAAAAAGAAAAACATAAGTAACCTCCCCCAGACTTATCTCACACCGTCTCGGTGTGAAAAACAAATCCAAGAAAGGGGTAAGTAGCAAATAAAAAGAAAAAATAAAATCAAGATGAAAAGAAAAGGGAAAGAGCAAACTTACCTGAAAGCATGTGATATAGCCGAGTAATTGAGACAAGGATCGATCGATCCATGGACAGGGATCGATCGATCCCTGTCCTTCTGTCTGGTGATCTGTTTTCTAAAATACAAAGGCTAAAAACACGAAAAACGTAAAAAGCACCAAAAACTAAAACACCAAAGCCAAAAACACCACAAAACTAACTAAAATGAAAAAGAAAACAAGCTAGTGGATTGCCTCTCAATCAGCGCTTGTTTAAAGTTTCGAGCCTGACTGTAATGCGTTCAGACGACAAGTGGATCCTTCAAAAGAATACGCATTCTTTCGTCGTATTGCTCGTCTGCAATGTATGGCTTGAGTTTCTTGCCATTCACAGTGAATTTCCTCCCATTGTCATCAAGAACAACAACTTCATATGGTTGCACCTAAGTAATCATGAATGGTCCCGACCAACACGATTTGAGCTTTCTTGGAAACAATCGCAAACGTGAGTTAATCAAGAGTACCTGATCTCCTACAGCGAATTGGCGTGGAATGTTCCTCCTATCATGGAATGCTTTGGTCCGCTCCTTGTAGATCCTTGGGTTCTCATAAGCATTCAATCCTATCTCTTCAAGTTCATTGAGTTGAATCAACCGCTTTTCAGCTGCGGGCTTGATGTCGAAGTTCATCAACTTCAGAGCCCAAAGTCCATGGTACTCGAGTTCAACAAGCATATGACATGCCTTCCCATACACCAAATGTATGGCACCCAAAGCGAGGGAACATCACTGATTAAAACATCTTCCGCACCACTTTAGCGTCATTAAAGGGGCTGGCCAGCGCCTCAATTAACTTAGAGACATAGTCTACTGCAACCAAAATGTATTGATTTCCATAAGAAGATGGGAAAGGTCCCATGAAATCAATACCATACGTCAAAAACCTCTACTTCCAAGATGAAGTTCTGAGGCATCTCATTTCGCTTACTGATGTTGTCTTTTCTCTGGCAAGCATCACACTTAGAGACGTAATCATGGGCATCCTTGAAGAATGTTGGCCACCAAAAACCTGCCTACAACACTTTCGAAATAGTTTTGAAAGTAGCAAAATGTCCTGCATATTCAGAACCATGACAATGATACAGAATACCTTGCACCTCAGACTCTTGAATACACCTGCGAAAAGTCCATCAGCGCATCTCTTGTAGAAAAAAGGGTCATCCCATAAGTAATGTCTGACATCTCTGAGGAACTTCTTCTTCGCATAGCCTGCGAAATTTGATGGCTCCACATCTGCACTAAGAAAATTCGCAAAATATGAAACCAAGGAATTTCATCGTGAAACTATCTAATGGCAAAACAATCAACATTATTCATGTACTCATCCTCCAGCAAGACAACCATATAGACATTCTTCTCAGGGAGACTATCATCGAGTGGTGTATCAACTTCCACTCGTAATCGAGACAAATGGTCTGCAACACCATTCTCGATAACACGCTTATCAGGAATCTCTAAATCAAATTCCTCCAAAAGCAAAATCCATCTCAAAAGTCTCGGTTTAGCATCTTTCTTAGACATAAGGTACCCCAAAGCTGCATGATCAGTGTGTACAACGACTTTAGATCCCATTTGGTATTGTCTGAATATCTCAAATGCATAAACCACATCTAGAAGCTCCTTCTCCGTAGTCGCATACTTGATCTGCGTGTCATCAAGTGTTCTGGTGGCATAGTAGATCACATGAAGCTTCTTTTGTTTTCTCTGACCTAACATTTCTCCCGTTGCATAGTCACTGGCGTCACACATTCCTCGAAAGGTAAATCCTAGTCCGGTGGCTGCACAATTGGAACACAAACTAGTGTCTCCTTGATTGTCTGAAAAGATAACAAACAGTCAGTATCAAAATCAAATTTGACATCCTTACAGAGAAATCGAGTCATGGAAAATTCCTTGATGAACCGTCTGTAGAATCCTGCATGTCCGAGAAAGCTGCGGACATCCTTGATAGAAGTAGGAGGGTGCAGGCTCGTCATCACCTCCACCTTGGCCTTATCAACTTCGATCCCTCTTTCAGAGATTCTATGGCCAATCACAATCCCATCCTGCACCATAAAATGACATTTCTCCCAATTCAAAACCAATTGTTTCTCTTCACATCGTTCTAAAACCTTGCACAAGTTAGACAACAAGTTAGAAAACGAAGAACCATAAAGAGAAAAGTCATCCATGAAAACTTCCATGATAACTTCAATCAAGTCAGTGAAGATAGACATCATGCATCGTTGGAAGATCCCATATGGACACGTGAATGTAGTCTTTTCCTGGTCTGCCGAATGGATGCGAATCTGAAAGAAACCTGAATAGCCATCAAGGAAACAATAATAAGGATAGCCAACAAATCTTTCCAACATTTGGTCAATAAAAAGAAGCGGAAAATGATCCTTTCTCGTGGTTGACTTCAACTTCCTGTAATAAATGCACATCTTGTAGCTTGTGATAGTCCTGGTGGGAATGAGCTCATTCTTCTCATTGGTGATGACAGTGATTCCACCTTTCTTTGGTACAACATGTATCGGGCTACCCATGTGCTGTCAGAAATAGGATAGATGACACCTGCACTAATTTAGGATTGAGCCTCTTTTGATGTTCGATGGAAGTCTTGGATTCATCCTCCAAGTGGATCCTATGCATGCAGAGATCTGAAGAAATACTTGTAATATCATCCAAAGAATATCCCAATGCTTTTCTATACTGCCGTAACTTCAAAAGAAGCAAGGCAGTCTCAGCATGGTTCATATTAGCATTGATAATTACATTATATGTAGAGTTAGGACCTAAGAAAACATACCTTAGTCCTGCAGGTAGTGGCTTGAGCTCGACTTTTCGAGCTTTCAGCTCGCTCCAATCAGCATTCGAACTCACCACCAATGATGTAGAAGTTGCAGGTGATGGCTCTTCGAGCTTGATAAATGTGACATGCTTCTCAACAGCAGGTGCTGAATCCAACAATTCAGCAACCTCAGAAGTACATGCATCCAAAAACCAATATTTACTTTCCATTTGAGTTAAGGCTACCTGTAATGGATCCTCAGTGTAGAGCTCTTAAGTAGAGTCTTCGATCACATCATCAAGTGTATCAACCCAAAACGTGTGCCCATCAATGGTAGGCTTCTTCATGGATTTCTTGATGTTGAACTTCATAGTCAACTTCCAAAGTGAGAGGTCTATTTGATCGTTTTGCACATCAATCATGGCTCTAGCAGTAGATAAGAAAGACATTCCAAGGATAATCGTATCCTTGGGTTCTTCTTCAAGCTCCAAGACAACAAAGTATGTGAAAACATATCCCTATCCAACTCCAACGGGAATGTTATCTAGAATACCCACTAGTCTTCAAATAGATTTATCTGCAAGCACCAAAGACATTCTCGTGGGTTTATAGATAGTCAAATTCAGATGTTGCGATATCGAGAGTGGCATAATGCTAACTCCTGACCCCAAATCGCAGAGACATCGCTCAAAGGTAAGCGATCAAATCTTGCAAAGCAATACGAAAGGACCTTGATCCTCGCGTTTCTCTGGTGTGATGTTCTGAAGGATTGCGCTACACTCTGAGTAATAACTAATACACCGTGCTCTAATGTCATGCGATCTGAAAGAATCTCCTTCATGTACATCTTGAGAGAAGGTACCATCTTGATAACTTCGACAAAAGCCAATCGTACGTGTAACTCACCAACTAGATTCTTCAGTTTTTCGTACTCGCGTTCCTTGATATTTTGATGGGGCCTGGAAGAATACGGAGGCTTGGGAACATAACGCGGGGGTGGTAAATATTGATCCTCAACCTCTTGTGCATCTGACTGATCGCAAAAAATCGATACACCTGCGTCAGGACAGGGACCGGTCATTCCAGAGATAGGGATCATTCGATCCTTGTCCTTCTCTTCTGATCGATCGATCGTGTCATATGATTGATCAATCACTGACTTCTGAAATTCTCCAAATTTTTCTGATCGAGGGATCGATCGATCCTCTGTCAGCGATCAATCGATCGTTGTCCCTGACAACTTTTCAACCTTTTTTCCACTTCTAAGTGTAATGGCATTGCCGTATTCTTTCAGATTCTTCTCCGGTTTGCCAGGAATGACTTCCGGTGGAGCTTTGTTGCTCGCAGAAGGCTGAGCAACCTGTGTTTCCAGCAATTTCATGCATGTGCTCAATTTCTCAAACTTCCCATTGAGATCTTTGTACATGTTATCCACCTTTTGATTCAAGTCCACATAGGAATTTTTCTGATTCTCCAGCACTTGCTGCAACATCTTCTTCTACTCACTATCTTAACAAGACATAGAAGATTGTCCTTTGTTCTGATTCTGATACCCCGACTGATAGTTGTTCTTGATTCCAGCTGGACCAAATTGCTTCTGCTGATTGCCACTGTTTTCCGAAACCACTATTCTGATTCTTGTTCTGAAATTCGGAGTTGAAGACACTCTGATTCTGTTGGTATAGCTGGTTCTAGAACTGGTTCTGTCGGTTGAAACCTCTTTTACGAAAATTCCCTTGACCTCTAATGTAATTCTCATATGCTTTTCCACCACTCAGCTCCTCAGACATGAATTCCTGATACATATGTCCCATCTTCTGCTCTTGAAGAATAGGTGCATCATTCTGATCTCAAAAAAAGTTCAGTCCATGCTGATCTCTCCTCATTAGCTAATCGAGCTTTGACTGCAGATCATCAATTCTTTTCGCATCTGATGACACAACTCCTCTACCACAATCATAGTCTGATCTTCGATTGGCCTGACTATTCACCATGTTATTCACCAGCATATAGGCTTCCTCCACAGTCTTGGTCATGAAATCACCATTCCTCGCGGTCTCCATAGCATTTTGATACTTCTCCTCAACCCCATTGTATAAAATGTTGAGGATATTCCAATCTGAGAATCCATGATGAGGACAATCATTGAGGTACTCCTTGAATCTTTCCCAAGCTGCATGAAAACTCTCATAACCCAATAGGTCAACTCCTGCAATGTTATTTCGGAGAGACATAGACCTCGATTTCTTGAAGAAATGCCCAAGAAATGCAGCCTTAATTTGTCCCATGACCTCAGAGAATCAGGCTCTCGACTATTGTACCATCTCATAGCTTTGTCATTCAGAGAGAAAGTGAATAACCTGCATTTCAGAGCTTTAGCAAGTACTCCGTTGTGCTGGATTGTATTGCATATGGCTTCAAACTTATCCAGATGGTGCATTGGGTTCTAGGATGGAAACCCATGAAACTGATTCTGCTGCACCAAGTTAATGAGACCAGTCTTGATCTCAAAGTCTCTTCTCTCTATGGGAGGCGGACGAATCCCAGCTCGATTCGCATAGAAAGCCTCCAAAGTGTCATATTGCGCCAGAGTCATCCTCCGTTGAGGTTGATTTGCGCGTTATTGCCCCTTAGCTGCAACATTTTCCTGGGCCAGCTGGCTGAGCACCAGCACTAGCCCTACCACCAGCAGGTGGATCACCTCCTTAAAAGACTCTAGGAAAGAGAGGATTTTGATGAACTTGAATGTGTTCTCCCATGTTATCACCCATGATTTGAGCAAACTCAAATTCCTCAATAACCTCCAGCAGGTTCTCCTTCTTTTTATCTCTCTAGACGCATAGGTTCAGGCTCAAAATCGAGAAGATTCGCGATTCCTTGGCTTCTAGTATGGAACCTGTTCATGCACCTGAAAGCACAAAACAGAGAAGAAAACGAAGAGATTAAACAAAATAAAGAAAAATGTCTTAGGCACGCAATGATCCTAAATTCTAAGACGACCTATTGGTCCCCGACAACGGCACCAGAAAACTTGATAGCTCAGGTTTTCGCCCGAGATAACACTGCAAGCGCACAGAAGTACGTTGTAATGGTTCGGGACTAAAGGTATCACGTAGAACTTCAGATCAAACAGCAGGCTAAAGCGAAAAGTTTGTTTTGTAAGAGATGAAATAATCGAAATTCTGAAAGCAGGGAAAGCAAATAAGCGAATACGGGTTGTAAATGAATCAAAGAAGAGTTGGGCATTGGGTATTCTCAGGGAAACAATTCATTGTCGATTCAAATTATAGATTGGGGAACAAGTTTTAAACCATCTTGAACTCAAACACTAATGTAGAACTTATCTACTTCTGTCGTATCAGTTTCCTATGTATTAGATACCTCGAGACTAACATTCATTGACTCTCGATTTCTAATCATGCATTATAAAGAGGTTGGACATGTTCAAAATTCACTTAAACATCAACTTCCATTGGCTTAAGATAAATTGCTCATTTAGGATTCTTTCAGGCATTTAATCGAACACTTTCCAGATGTTAAACAACCTAAGAACAGAAACTAAATGATCAGTTTAATTTCATGCATTACGAACAATTCTAAATGAAGATGCAATTGATTAAGTCCCTAATCATATAATTCTATGTCAACAAATCATCAAACCCTATGTAAGAACCCTAAACCCAACGAGTAGACTACTCACTCATGTTCAGAGAATCAACACAAATCAAATCAGAGATAGACATCATTGTATTAATCAATAAAACAAAGAATAAGGTTCAAAATTATTCTAGGATTCGAAGTACGGAATATGATTCTTCTACTTAGGTTGCAAAGCTCTCTCTTGCTCTCAAAAACACAGAAAAAGTGCATTATAAAACAGGAAACACGAGCTTAGGTTTTTGCTAGGAAATCCGGTTCAAGATAAGTCTGGTTTTGTTCTTCGTAAAATCGGTCCGCTAAACGGGACATGAACATATTGATCTTGAGACAAGGATCGATCGATCATATTCTTAAACAATCATGAGCATCAGAAACAATCATATTCCTAAGAGAGCATTGTGGTATGCAAAGCCTCCTTTCCCTAAAAATAAACCCATAACATAGATAAAACTCCCATGAGCTCCTTTACGGATTCCTCGAAGCTATCTCCCAAATCTGGATCTTCTGGGTATAACTAATAAATAAACTCAAGTCCCAACAATTTTACTTCCATGGTTGCAATCAAGGCATTGTTGGGGTCGAAAACGGTAACATCGAAATCGACGCCCGAAACTTCCGGAGTCCTACAAACATAAACTTCGAAGTGAAATGAAACTGCCAAAAGCGTCGAAGAAACACTTCGCTTCGGAGGAGTGTCTGAACGCTGATTGACGCCAAACCTATGAATGAGTTCTAAGGCTGATCTAGGCGACAACTGGAACCGAGCCCAGGACCAAGCACGGTCCTTGGCGCCAACTGGCGCCAAGACCAAGCACGGTCCTTTGCACCAATTGGCGCCAGGACAGAGCATCTGTCTTGGCGTCAGTTGGCGCTGAGGCGTGGATAACGTTCAATCGTAGCTCGTTGACTGAACCACATCCCTTCCGATCGTTATTTCCTTCGAATCGTCATTCGACCATCTCTCGTGG
>OVAN01013207.1:0-13033 GCA_900406275.1 Anastatica hierochuntica
GATCGATCGATCCATGTCCCTTCACAGGACAAGGATCGATTGATCCATGTCATTCTGTGAAGAATTTATGCAGTCTTCTTGAGACTTTCTTTGGTGCTTGAAATCCACTCCAAATGCGTTCTTTTAGTCCATTCAAGNCCTGTAAAAACACTAAAGAACAACAAACCGCGCAAAAACGTTCCGAATACCTACTAAAAACTGTAATTCTCGAATGAAAACCGTAATAAAAACCGACAAAATACGAATACATCACCCTTGTTTCTCGGCTCCTCCTTCACATTCAACTTATTGTTTGAGGGAAACACACCGAGGGTTGGCCATACATAGCTCTTAAAATTTTAACAATTCTATGATCCTCACCATCATCACCCCACCGTGGAACATCTCATTGAACTCAAGCCTTACAAAGTTGTTGATGCTAGTCTACAAGCAAAATGGGGCATAACAAAAAAATGTTACATTCATGGAGATCACATAATACCAAATGAGAAACAAGAAATCGACAAACGGTTGTCTGAGACTTTAACTTGAAGTCTCGTATGAGACTTCAACATTCTATAAGAAATGAAGTCTCATTTGAGACTTCACGTTATAGTCTCAGACATTTTTATTGTTTATATGGATATATACCTGTCTAAGCATGCAACCCCTGATGTGTTTTCTGCCTTTTGATCCCCTGTAAGCAAGCAGAGGTATCTCTGGAACAGGATCGTATGGATTTCCAAGATCAGAAGCAAGTCCAGGAAGAGCAAAGTAAGCCCAAGACTGCAGAATTTGGGCAAACCCGTGGATATGATAAGTCCAGTTATATCAGCCTCCTTCATCGAAGAAATCACCTTCTTAAATGCCACTCTTCCCCAAGGGTAGTCAACAAAACTCTCCAGATTCATCATCAACCTAGCAAGGTTTACATTTACCGGCGACGTGTGTGAGTGTGCATCAATGCAACTGGCAATGATGGCAAGATAGCCCAACCTCAACTTATCATCAGGCTCTCAAAACTCGCAGCGGCCACACGCTTCCACCAATTCATCATAGCTTGATCCTACCTCCACACTCGTTCCAAGCAGGACCCAAAACTCTCTCATCTCATCCGTCACCTCAACCTCAGGGTACATAACATTTTCTATGTTGTCACAGTTGAGTCATGTGATGACTTCAAACTCGTTAAGAGATAACCTGATTGGAGTTGTGCAAATGAGACTCCAAATCTCATTCTTCTTATGGCAGGACAGTTTGAATGAGAGAATATAATGGCCCAGCCTCGATGCCCATGAGATCTTCTTCTCGTGGTATTGTAAGAAGACACCCAAACTAGAGTGCCAAATCAGGTCCCATTCGCCTGGCAGAAGTGCCACCTTCAGAGCATCAAACAACTTTGGTGTAGAGCTGAATATTTGGATGCTTTTATCAGGACACGGCTCATCATCTTTTGTGAATAACCTTGGTGGCAAATCTGGCTTCTCCTCTATTGTGAGTCTCTTATCGGTTTTCTTATTTTTTTTTTTGCCATGACACAAACCTCTTGCAACAACAAACAAATAAAAAACGTAGTTAGATAACTGAATGCAAAAGCACAAATGAGACTACAAAGTGAAATCTCCTACGACAATAACGAAACTTCGCTGTGAACTCTCATGTGAGACTTCAACTTCAAGTATCTATATTCTTTTTGAAGAATCAATAAACTTGAACCCTAAGTGTCGGAATCCCAGATGAAAGACTGAGTGTCGGAATCCTAGATCTGCGAAACAAACACAAATAGAACTGAGAATATGTAGGGTTTTAGTCATCAGCTCAGGGAGGAGAAACGATTAACTTCAAAGGTGTTGGAATCCCAGATCTACGAAGCAACGGTGTCGGAATCCCAAAAGCAACAATGTCGGAATCCCAGATATGCAAACAAAAACAAAAAAAACTGAGAATCGAACATGCAAGAAGAATGTGTGAGGTTTTAGTCATCGACTCGTGGAGGAGGTTCCATTACCTTCACCGGCGACGTTATCACTGTGTATTCCGGCGACGGCGATATCGGTTCTTTCAGAGAATGGAAGAGTTGCCTGATTTTTTTTTTTGATAACAGAAAAAGTGAAATCTCAAAACCCTAAACTGTAAATTTTGTTAACAGTAAAAAATATTATTTTACGGAGACTTCAGTATAAAGTCTCATATAAGACTTTATAGCGTAGTCTCTATACCTTAAATTACCTTACATGATTTATAATTTCATGCATTTTAATGAATTTTTAATTTATATACGTTAGGTTTGATCACAATATATTTCTGTTCTAAAATATTCAATCAATACATTTTAATTATTTTTATAGTTAAATATAATAATTATAAGACTTCATCATGAAGTCTCTTTCCTCTAAACTCTGAAATTGAAATTTTTTTGAATTGGCGCCTTTACAATTGGAATTGGCGCCTTTATCACATTTTAATTGGTGCCATCACATTTTAGTTGGTGCCTTTATCACATTTTTATTTTTTATCACCATTTATTTTATTCTGGTCAATCAAAATATTTTTATAACGGTAAATTACAAAATTCTGATTTTTTACCGTTACACACGGTAAGACTTCAGTTTGAAGTCTCATTTAAGACATCACGGTGAAGTCTGAAGCTGTCTTTTACAATATTAAGAAGTCACTAAAACATAGTTTTAACAACCATTACACACAACTAAATCATAGTTTTAACAAGATTAAGACCAACTAAAACTCATACCACCAATGATACCAAACACATGAATAGCACAACAACACCAAAGACCATCAAATTAAACTCTTCAATTTTTATTGTATTTGCAATTGCACTTCGGATTTCAGCAATATCTACTGCGAGAATCATGAGCTCATCCTCTAGTCCCTTGATCTTTTTTCTAGGATTTTTCGAAAGATTCATTTGATCATACAAGTATACAATCTTCTCTCGCAAGTCACGATTTTGAAACTCAAGCTTGGTGAGTTTTTCCTCTAAAGCATCGCCCCACCATTTCATAAATAAATATAACTTATACATATTCAATATATATTCTTTTTAATTTGATCATAAACATATAAATAGATTTTAATCAAATTAAAATCATTGATTATCTACTTATAAATAATGTTGATTAATTCTAAAATTCTAAAGACGAACGAAAAAAACTGAACCAATTGTTTTATCAAATAAACCAGGTTGATCGTATGACTCAATGATCATACGTTATCATATTGAATTCAAGTTGACCATCCAAACCCAATGATCACACGTTAACTTCTTCTTCTTTTTTCACAAATCTCAATATATCTACTCGATTCAAAATCAATATTATACAGGTATGCTCTGATACCACTAAAGGAATTCGTAATGATTTATAAACAATTTATAAATATGTTTACGAACTTTATTCCCAAAAATCGTGCAAATTATTGAATTTGAATCTAATCTACAGGGTATCGAATATACCTGGAAAATACGCAACGAAAGACTGATCTGGATTTGGATCGAGGTTTTAAGCACTCCAAGTGTTGTGCCTCTACCGGTATCCACACACACACAAACTGGATCGAATCGGGGTGCTAGCGCCGTTGAGATCAGATCTCAAAAATAGACAAAAAATTTGTCCATGTATTATTTTTAGGGTTTTTGGTTATGTCTTATCCCCCAAACTCAAACGGAGGAGTTAATATATATACCGACGTAGCTAGATGGGCTACGAAGCCCACATTGACTTTTAACATAGATATATACGCTAATATAAATTTGTATCGTTATACATATATATAATATTATTATTTCATTTATCATATAAATAAAATAATTAAACCCCAAAAAAATTTTTATCCAATTTGCTTAGGTGTGTGACCCTGCAAGATCATACAATATTAGCAATGGACTTTCCATAGATTATCTCTAGCAAAACATTATAACTCTTAATATTACACGATGTGTCAAACATCGACACTACAATTTTATTTAGAGTAAAGTACAAATGATTTCAGGACATTCCCAACAAAATTGGCCAAAAATACAAGACTAAGATCTACTATTGCTTGGTTGTAAAATCATAACTTGGATTATTTTATGTAGTGAATATATACTAGGGTTTGATCCGCGCAAATCGTAAGTGGTTTTTTATTTTTGAAATATTCAATTTATGGTTGAACATGTTTAGATTTTTTTGAGTATCGGATTCAGAATTTTGTTTAGAGTTTCGGGTTCAAGTTATGTATTTTTAAATTTTTGAGTTATTACGAATTTCAAGTTTGGGTTTGGATAATATTTGATATCCAAAATAACGGAAAGAAAATTTATTGGGAAACTTTTTATTTAAAAATATTAGATGGCTAAATCTTAATTTTTAGAGTTTAAATAAATTATTTTTAAAAATATTTTTGTAAGTATATTTTTAATATTTTTGAACATCTTTTGAATTGTATGTTTAATAAAGTTTTTAAGACACTTTTAAATTAAAAAATTACATATAAAAAAAGTTGTGTTAAACACCGCTCGTCCTCCACAGATGATGACCTAAGTGGACTTCTCTCCTCGAATTACTATGTAAGAGCATCTCCAATGATACTCTATTTTCTACTCTAAGCTCTATATTTAAAGTAAAAAGAGCTTTAATGGTACTCTATTTCTTACTCTAAAAATAGAGAAATGAATAGTGTTACTTCAAATGTAGAGTAACACTAATCATTTCTTCTATTTTTATAGTATAAATTTTTTATTTACAAACTAAACCTTAATTTTTATATGTTTACAGTTTTTACCCAATAAAATAATATATTATATATTTTCGCTTTTAAATTAACTATACTAACAAAAATTAATTATCTAATTAGTTAAAATTTTAAAATGCACTAATGACATATATTAAATTAGAAAAATACAATAACATGATGGATTCAAAATTAGAAAAATACAATAACATGAGCGCGATCTTAGTGCACCAATTGGAATTGGAAACGAAGCTCCACTTCCAGAGGTTAAAATAGCGGAGAATGAAAGTACCCGATTCCAAGAATTCCTTTCTCGGTATAGAAAAATCAAAGAAAAAGAAGTCCACCTCACTAGGAAACGCGTTAATTGATCATTTATGGGAGAAGTACAATAATGATGATATTAATTACACGATCATGTACAAGTCAACTACTTTTTATTTATGTGTTGTAATAAAATTTTAATTTTAAAATATATTTTTAATTTTAGTAATTTCGTAATTTTCGTGGATGATGATCATAAAATAAAATAAAGGTGTGAAATTTAAATATTTTAAAGTTGTGGATTGTCTGGAATGACCCATGGATTCCAAATGTTACCCCGCGTCCAACAAGAGGTCGGAGCAGCCTTTGGCAGCCTAGTTTACAAGTCTACCAGTTGATAAATCCAACAACAAGGGAGTGGCATCTGTCTCTTTTAGAGGCGCTTTTTAATCTAGAAGACACGAAATTAATCCAAGGTATTCATCCAAGCCGCACCATTACGTACGATGGCTTAGTCTAGCACTACAAGAAATCGGGACAATATATTGTCAAGTCAGGATATAAACTATTGAACTCTCTGGAGGTAACACGAATTAATAATAACGGATGGGGACATGGTCTGGAAGCTTTAAAAGCATATACCTGGCGGATAAAATGCCCTTCGGAGATACTACATCTTCTTTGGCAACTTATCACAGGGAGTTTAGCGGTGACCACAAAATTAGTTCACAGAGGCATACGATGTGACACCATCTGTAAACGATACGATTCAGCGAAGGAAACAATTAATCATGTCTTCTTTAAATATAAATCGGTTATGAAAGTTTGGGAATCGTTTAAGGATCTGACACGGATGCAGGCGTTCCCGTCGGAATCAATTTATACAAACATGGACTATCTTTTTTGGCGGACTCCATTGAGGAATTGTGATAAGGATCGCTATGCACTATTTCCATGGATTTTATGGCTAATTTGGAAAGCGTGAAATAAGAAAATTTTCCAAGGGCTACAAACGGATGTGGATGAAATCCTCATAAATGGAGAAACGGATTACATGGCTTGGCAAGAAGCGCAAATCACTTTCCCTCTAGCAGAGGACCAACCTCTTGTGGAACCCACTGTTACGAGTGGTTTAATTTGTCGGATAGATGGATTATGAAAACAATCTGATCCCACCTCTGGACTTGGTTTGAGTTGTACGGATTCAGACAATAAGGTAATCTTGTTGGAGGCGAAATGCCAGCGCCGAAGTTTGTCACCCCTTCATTCAGAGTTGGAAGCTCTGTTATGGGCGATGTCTGAGCTGCACAACCGACGGATAGACTAACAGCTATTCCAGACGGACTGTGTGGAACTAACCAACAATATTCAACAACCGGATGACTAGCCAGCCTTTCATACAGAACTACAAGACTTTCAAGTGCTTTAGGATTTTTTTCTCGGGGTTCTCTTTGATACTTATTCCACGTACGGCGAATACAGTAGCAGATAGTTTGGCGTGAGGATTACGATAATTTCACGATGATTTTATTTTTGTAGACTCTTCTCTTCCCAGTTGGTAATCCAATCTGAGAGAGAACTTCTGATTATTGTGTGGTTGACAAGAAAAAAAAAGTTGTGGATTGTAAAATAAACTAAAAGAAAAAGAAAATGAAATATATTTGGAATATTCCGTTTTTAGAGTAAAAAATAGAGTGAACTGTTGGAGCAAACACATACTCTATTTTTAGAGTACTCTATATTTGAAGTAAAAAATTAGTGAACGATCGGAGATGTTCTAAGGAGCACTCAAAAATACCGTTCCTCTCTCAGTCACGAGAATTTCCCTGAGACAATCTCAAATCCGTTCTCCCCTAACTTCGTTTATCGACCTCCCACTTTGTAATCAATCTTGCGAAAATGGCGACGGTTCCGATGGATATCGTCAACGACTTATTCCTCCGTTTACCGGAGAAGAGTTTGGTTTGTTTTCGTGCCCTCTCGAAGCCGTGTTATCTTCTAATCGACAGTCCTGATTTCATCGCATCGCATCTCGATAGCGTCCTTCAAACCGGTGATCACCTCATGATTCTTCTTTGAGGCCCTCTTCATCTCTATACGGTGGATCTCGATTCACTCGATGGTGTCTCCGAGGTCAACCATCTGATGAAACGTGGTGGTCCAACTGAGGTTTTCGGTTCCTGCAACGGTTTGATTGGATTATCCAACTCTCCAACCGATTTAGCCATTTTCAATCCCTCCATGCGGCAGATCCACTGTTTACCTGCTTCGCCAATCAATCTCCCCGATGGTTCGGCAACTCGTGGTTACGTGTTTTGCGGATTTGGTTACGATTCTGTGAACGATGACTACAAAGTTGTGAGGATGGTTAAGTTTAAGCGAGACTCTGACTCTGATGATGATGATGATGAACTTGGTTGCAGTTTCCCTTACGAGCTTAAAGTGTTTAGCTTAAAGAAGAATTCATTGTTGAAGTAGGAGTTTGGCTTCGATAAGACGAGGTTGTGTTCTGATGATGCGATTCAGTGAAAGATTAGACGAGGCAGTGTTTTGGCGATGCAGTTCGGTCGAATGTAGATGAGGCGATATTTTTGACGATGCGATCCAGTTTTAGCCATGTGAAGAGCTTAGTGACTTTTGACGATGCGGGTCGGAAACTCTGCTAAATGAAGTCATTCGACCAAAGGATACGAACTTATTTTGACGATGCGCGGTCGGTCATTCAATGTCTATCCCATTTTAGTGTATTTCCAAAGAGTGACGATGCGAATCTTAGAATCGTATTAAAGCTTGATTAAGAAGACGAACTGAATATTAATTACTTTAATGACGAACCGCTCTCTAAAGTTTTTCTATCTGTATTACATTAATGAAGATCCTCTATTTATACTAATCAGAACTGTACGGACAAATATTAAGGCGGTTTATATTAACCCTAATTTTCTTAGAGGACCTTCTTTTCTTAATGGGCTTTCCTTGCTTATTGGGCTTTTGCTTAATTGGCCCCCATTTTGCTTGGTAAGTCTTCTCTTTTGCAGAGCCATTTCTCGCTTAATTAGTCTTCTCCTTAATGGGTCATTTCTAGCTTTATGGTCCTTTTTGTGTTGAGCATAGATCTGTAGTTGGGTCTGTAGTGGGGCTTAGCCCACCACTATCAATTAGTCCCCCCTCCCCCGAGTCCATTAACATAGTCTGGTTGGTTAATGGGGCTTCAAACGGCCTAGTTGACACGTGTCGTCATTCTATTTATAATTCGGAAACCGAGGCGTTTTTATCTTTTCTCATCTTCTCCTCGTCTACTATAAAACCCTTTCTTTTACCTTTCTTATCTCATTACTTCCCATCTTCACAAGATAAAACATCTCTCTTATTTTTCTCTCTAATTTTTTTTGTATCCTCCTTGATTCGATTTGGTTCGGTCATTGGATTCGGCCATTGTTTTTTTATCTTCCGGTTCGGTTTAGTGTGGATTTTAGGGTTTTAATATCAAAACAAAATTTTGTCTTCTTATTGGTTGAGTTCAGCCGCCTTTATTCAAAGCTTCTCTTTTGTTTTTAGTTTGGCCATTGGTTCAAGAAAAAGCTTCTCTTTTTTAGTTCGACATCTTTTCTCTTGAGTTCGGCCTCTGTTTCTTGGTGAGTTCAGTTTTATCTTTGCCGAATAGAAGCTGATTTTGGCAATTTTCGACCTCTTGCCGAAGTGGGTTTTGTCTCGATTCGGCTATCTCCGGTTCGGCGCTATCTCTTGCTGAAGTTGGTTTTGTATTTTGCTTTGGCTTTATCTCCATCAATTTAGCAACTAGAAGATAGGTTCATTTCGTCCTTCACGAGTTCTTCTCTCTCGGTTCGGTTGCTTTGCCTATCTCTGGTTCGGTGATAACGCTTGTTTGCGGTTCGGCGTTGTGTCTCGACTCCGATTCGGTGTTGTCTCGGCTTCGGTTCGGTGTTGTGTCTTGGCTCCAGTCCGGTGTTGCGTCGGCTTCGGTTCGGTGTTGCGTTGTGGCTCCGGTTTGGCGTTGTGTCTTGGCTCCGGTTCGGTGTTGCGTCTTGGTTCCAGTTTGGCGTTTGTGTCTTGGCTCCATTTTTGTGAACCGGTTCGGCGTTGTCTCTCGGTTCGTCATTGTAGCAAAGAGACGAAGTCATTTAACTCAGTTCGTCTTTTAAATTCTCTTCCTCTTTATTATTATTATTTTTATTTTACTATTTTTTCTTTTTGTTTGACTTTGTTTTATTATTTTTCTTGTTGTAGTTCGGCGACATTAGCAGCTTTAGTTTGTTTTCTTTTGACCATTGACTTGTTTTGTCATTCGTGGATTTTGACCCCACCCATCGCTTTGCTTCGGTCCGTCTTCCTCCCCTTTTTTAATAAAAAAAAAATTTGTTGCTTTAACTTTCTCTAGAATCGAAAATTGATGTTTGTTCCTTTTTGCTTCGTTCCTTAGTTGAAATTGTCATGATTAGACGAGATAGTTCATCGTCTACAGATCCGACGTCTTTTTCTTCTACGGACTCAACGTCTTCTTCGTTGTCCGAGACGGCGATAAGAGTTGTTGATACTAGTTTGCATGTTGTTGACGAACCGGCTGATGCCACTTGTCATGTTGTTGATGAATCAGTTGGCGTCACTTCTCGTGTTGTTGCTTCGTCTTCTACAGATCCGACATCTTCATCGTCGTCATCATTCGGTACGATTTCGTCTACTGGAGATTCTTGACCCTTCGCTTGTTTCCCAGGTTGATGCGGAGGAGCCGAACGACCAACCAGAGAGTTTGTCTGTCCCGGAGATGGGTGGTCCGACCATGGTTTTTTATGATGAGAATAGTGTCGCTTATCAATTGCCATCTGGTCCTGCGTGGGGACCAAATACCCCATATGGTTGGTATGATGGGTGGGTCGACGATTTTGGAGAAAACGACGTCGACTATGGATTCCGTGAATAAGATCTTTCCGTACCTAGGAGCTGACGATGGTCTAGTCTTTCGTATTTCTAATGATGATGAACGACCTTGGACTTGTCCGGAGTGTTGGTTTTGCGTGTACGAGTCATTTTTCAAGGAGAGTCGTCTTTGGTTTCCATTGCCGTCTGTCCTTGTTGACTTTTGTTGCTATCATGATATCGCTGTGAGCCAACTTTCTGTATCGGCTCTTCGTAATTTGGTGGGGACGTTTGTTCTGGCAACGGAGATCGGAATCGACTTCTCTCGCTTATTCTTCCAGGAGTTGACTATTCTTAGTCAAAATCTCTATCTTGTCGGTACTTTTTATGCCAATTTTCGGGCGAACATGTCTTTGATTTTTGGATATCGAGGAAAGATCATAGATTGGGAGAAGAGTTACTTCTTTGTTAAGAATAATCGATCGTCCATGGGTGATTCTATCCTTGTTACTAGGCCGAACTGGAATCCTGCTCTTGGTAGCAGCTCGGTTTTCGTATTCTCGAGAGATTCATTTGTCTTTGTTTACTAGCTTTTTTTAGCTATTAACGTGTGTTTTCCTTTTTGCAGAGAAATTTCTTCCCACTCAGGCATGCCAGAAGGTTTTGTCGCGAATTTGGAACGTCTACGATCGTTATCACAACAGAATTGGCCGGATATTTGGGAGGCTCGTCTTAAGGTTGTCCTTAAGAGAACGTCGAGAGGTCAGTTCGGACTAAATTTTTGATTTCATATTTCGTTTTACTAATGATAACATTCGTTGTTTTGCAGTTCGTCCTGATTTGTCGCATCCAAGAATGGGGAAAGTTTCGACTCAGATTCCACAGTACAAGCCGTCTAGGAAGGCAAAAGCTCTTTCGACTACTGTACCGACTGCTGACCGGCGCCCGGGACGTGCTTCTGCCAACCCGAGTTCATCGTCGCTTCTTACTGCGCGGGAGGAGGATGTCGATATTGTG
Source organism: Anastatica hierochuntica (assembly GCA_900406275.1). Taxonomy (NCBI): domain Eukaryota; kingdom Viridiplantae; phylum Streptophyta; class Magnoliopsida; order Brassicales; family Brassicaceae; genus Anastatica; species Anastatica hierochuntica. The sequence continues at coordinate 10,870 of OVAN01013207.1, forward strand.
GGTGACGGTCTAGAGATTATTCGTCCTGTTTCTTAGTCGACTTCGATTCCTAGGAGTCGCCAAGTCGATAGGGCTGACACCTCGGCGAAGGAGTTGCCTAGGAAGAAAGTTTCTTCTATGACTGGTGTGTCGGAAGTCGTGGCTCAGAAGAAGCAATGCCGAGACGGGGCAAGAGCACAGGAGAAAGGGAAGGGTAAGACAAATCAGCAGCCTTGCGAAGGTATCCTTGCGCTTCCTAGTCAGTTAGCCGAGGTGTCTCAAGTTCATGGAGCGGCGCTGGTTGGTGATGTGATACAGGCGGGCGATGTGACGCAGGTGGGCGAAGTATCTCAGGCGGATGGTGGTTCTAAGTCGAAGGAAGGTCCTTTTTCGCTCTCTTACAACTATTTTTCTGAGAAGATATTGTTTGATGATGATCAGGAGGAGTGTTCCGAGCTTTATTAACATGTAGACTATAGCGATAAGGAGATGCCTCTAGTAGATGAACTTGAGTTCGCAGATTCGTACAAATGGATGGCGAAGATGTCGTATCGGGTTAGCACTTTTTCCTTAACTTATTTTGATTTGATTTTCTTTTACTTTCCCTTTCTTAACGTTTTCATATTTTTTTTGCAGGCCCAAGCTTTTTCTAACCACATCGTTGATGAGTATCCCAAATTGGTCAAATCTTTGCGCGCGAACCTCGATAAAATGGAGAGAGAGATAACTACGATCAAGGGCAAAGCTGAGAGTAGTCAGTCTTAGCTGGAGAGACAGTTGGCCGAGGTTCGTGAGAGTCTTGATGCTAAGTAGGCGGAGCTTGCTCGAGAGAGGGAGGCTTGGGAGGCTGAGTGAGGGGGTTGGGTTAAGGAAAGAGAGAAACTTGTTTCTCAGAAGAATTTTGAGATGGATCGACTTCGTACCTCAAGGGAGCATGCGGTTCGCGTAGAGAGTAATAAGCGCAAGAAGGTTTTTGACGAGATGAAGAGCCGATATGACTTAGATTTGGCAAAGGCTCGTAAGTTCAACGCGGGCGTTGATGCCGCGTAGGAGCAGCGACTTCTCTTAGCTCAGATTTCGGCATCTCTCAGCTGCTTGGAGCATCTTTGCAAAGAGTATCGTTGACTTGACGGATGACAACCTTGTGGTACCTCCTTTGGGCGACGCGACGACTTTCGATGAGTATGGCTCGAACGCAGGTATCATCACTTCCCGAGATGTGTCTGGGTTACGGGAGGGTATTCAGCGTGGTGGTTAGGCTTTGCTTGTTACCTTTCTTCTTTTTGCCGCATGTGGCTTTTGTTCTGATGTTTCGGATATGATGTTCTAAAGACTTTGTTCCTCTTTTGGTTGCATCTTTTGTTGCTCTATGCATGTCTTTCTTGATTTATGAGCAATTTTGATGGATTCGAGGAATTTCTTGGTTTTCGTATTTCTATTTTTGCGAATATTCGGTTTGCCCTATGAATGAAAGTAATATCTTGATTTTTTTTGTGGAAACTGAGCTCGCCACGAGTGGATTCAATTGGCCACTGCCTTCAGTGCGGGACGAACCCGGCTTACAATGTGGGACGAACCCGGCACATTTTGAACGCAAATTTTTGCGAGAGCTGACCTCGGCTTGAGTGGGTTCAATTGGCCACTACGTTCGACGCGGGATAGGCTTGACTTACTTTGAACGCAAATTTTGCGAGAACTGATCTCGGCTTGAGTGGGTTCAATTGGGCCACTGTTTCCTTAAAAACGAGTCGTGGGTGATCAGTCCACTGATGCGTGTGGAGTCAATTGGCCACACAAGTTTTTTTTTGCAGCTGGACCTCGGGAAGAGGTTGCCTACGTACCCAAAAAAGGGATCAAGCCATCCGTAGTTCGGTTTTTTTTTGCAGCTGGACCTCGGGAAGAGGTTACCTACGTACCCAAAGAGGGATCGAGCCATCCGTAGTTCGTTTTTTTTTTTTGCAACTGGACCTCGGGAAGAGGTTGCCTACGTACCCAAAGAGGGATCAAGCCATCCGTAGTTCATTTTTTTTTAGTAGTATTAGCGTTTCAAGTTTGCTGAGTTCCATGAATGTGGTACTTTGCTACCGTTCATTTCGAGAAGTTCGTAGACTCCTGGTTTGATGACCTTGGCGATAAGGTAGGTGATGCAATACAGAATGCTTCAGAGATTGAACTAGAGCTGAGT
>OVAN01013208.1:0-13033 GCA_900406275.1 Anastatica hierochuntica
CGGCTCTTAGACCGAGAAAACCATAATCTTAAGAGAAAATCTTCAAACGTTTGAACTTTGACCTCGGCTAAGTGAAATACAACTTTAAAAGTAAATTTAATAAATTCGGGATCCAAAAGTCTAGAGGAGCGATCCTCGGTTCAACAGATATCATTTGAGATATCTCAATCTGTAAGTCATATTTGAAGCCATTTAGTAGTTCGAAGAAGAATCTGATTCTTATAGAGAACCATCGAAGATGTTTTGTTTGTTTTGGCTCACAAACCATCGAAGATATCAAAGAATTAATCCAACAAGAATAAGATAAAACATAAAACATAAAATAAAAACAAATCTGGTTTAAGCGAAGCCATGCTTTTTTTTTCTAACCGTTATTCTTGCATGTGATTAAGAGTAAATACATAATATTTTATGTCTCTTCTGATTGCCTGGGACCTTGGAAATTTAGGATCTTTGACCAAAAAACATATTTACAGTATCCTTCCAATTTTATAGAGTATCTACAAAAAGACTACTTTATATTACATCTTATTAATAAGAAGTATCAAAAAGTAAAAAGGGGTATTAAAGAGAACCTTAGATATATAGAGATAGGGGATATAAAAACATAGTATAGGTTTACGTGGTACACACTCCAACATATTTGGCGACATTAATTACTACCACACCCATCATCCACTTCATACCGCATGGAAGATCTTTGTAATTTGACTAATCGTAAATATCTCATCAAGAAATACACGAGTGATGTCGATAAACTAGTGTATAGGGATGATTTCAGGTTTGTCGGATTTCGGGTTTTCTAGTTTAAAAGTTTATGTCTTATTCGAGTATTTATAAATTTAGGTTCGGATTCGGTTCAAATCTTTATAAGTTCGGTTAGATTCGGGTATCCATTTAAATTAAATAAAAACAAAAAATTCAAATGTACCAAAAGTTTCAAAAATCCAAAAATAAAAATTATTTACAACATATAAATTTGAACAATATATTACCTAATACATAAAATTAACATAAAATCGTTTTGATTCGGTTATTTGTGTGAACAAACGGTAGATATTATGAGTATGTTTAGCTATTTTATAATATGTTTGAAATGTTTTTGTCTTCTATTTCGTATAACTAATATATTTTATAGTTCGGATATTTTTGGGTATCCGAAATATTTATGTTCGGTTCGGATATGGTTCCGGTTTTTCGGGTTTTGAAGTTTAGAATCCATTCAGTATTTCACCGAGCTCGGTTCATATTCGGTACCGTTTTTTCGAATAGATTGGTTTCAGGATTTTGGATTGGATTTTTTTGTCCACCCCTACTAGTGTATATTGTTAGAGTATCTTAGATCATAGCTCCAAATTTTCGTTACTAACTAATATCATAAGTACTCTATTTATGTTGCATGGATTTGATTTAGCCTCATAATCTTACTAGATCAAAATACTTCATCTATGTTTACTGATACTTATGTCCCCTAAACCATAATTAAGCATTCGATCGAGCGTATATGTTGCAGAAGATCAAGAGAAATTATGAAACTCGTAGATAAGGACACAAACACAGCTGAAAGAGGCATTTGTCTTGTACGAACACAACACAACAAAATTATTTCAGAAAAATGTCCCACAAATCTTTATCGATATCAGAAGTTACACACTCTCTTGTTTGAGTTCAAACTGATAAACGTATGGGCAACAATGAACGGAAGGCGTTGGGGCTCACAATAATGAGAAGGTCACAAAATGTAATTGGCGTTAAAGGAAACTTCCCGGAAGCTGCCTTCTTTGAGATACGTCTATAAACTTCTCACATGCATGTGGTGGTAGATGTTGTTATCAACCCTTCTTTGAATTATAATAAACTATTGAGATTTTTGTCTTTGTTTCATAAGATTTTTTTATAAATTTAAATATGGAAACAAATTAGCGCCCTACATGTTTCTCCTCTTCCAATTTCACATATCGTTATCAAAAAAAATTTACATATTGGTTAGGGCATCTAATTAACCTATATGGTCATAGACTATTTGACGAGTAGGTCCTAAGATGTACGGAACAGAATCTTTAGGTACATCATATCTTCTTAGAAGGAATCACAATCATCCCTTCTCACAATGATTAAACTTTGAATTCTCTCTCTCTCTTCTCTCTCTTCTCTGAAATCGTAAAAAGAAAACGCCGCTCTTCTCCGGCGGTTGGCGGTGGGCCAACGCCGGAGGTCGCTCCTCCTTCTTCCCTCTCCCTTTTTTTGTTTGCCTTTCTTTCCTCCTCTCCTATCCTTGTCGATATGCTTCAAATCTTTGGGCTTTCCGGAGCTTCAATTCCGCAGATTTGTGGCCGAGTATCGGTGGATCTTGAGGTTTTTCGGATCTCTCTGGAATCTTGGCGAGGCTTGCGGCGGAAGAGGCTGAGAAGTAAGGTCGGTTTTTAGGGTTTTCAAGGGCTTTGGTCGGCGATTTTGCTTCTGATAAGGCTCGGCCTTTTCTCTTCTTTTCCGGCAGCGCGTGAGCGTGAGTCCCCTCCCACCTCTTCTCGGATGTTGAAGCGTCGGTGTGTCCTTCTGGCCGGGTGGGTGTTGTGGTGGGGCAGTAAGTTGTCGAAATCTTTGCTTTGCCTCGGCGTCGCGGCGGTGGAGACTCCACAAATTCTCGCCTAGGTCGTGCTCCGGTGGTCTCTGTCTCGGAGGCACGTTAAAGGTGTAGTTGCTGCCTTCGTGTGTTGGCGGTTAGTCCTCTGTTCTCGCGTGCGCAATCTCTTCCCGATTGATTTCCTCGCGTCGTCTATGGCTCCGGGGTACATCGGGTTGGAGTTTGCCTCTTCCTTGGTGGCTCATCTCGCGTGGTCTAGGTCTTCATCCCTTCCAGGAGCCTGTTTCGGGCTGTTGTTGGTTTTTGTAACCTTTGCAGGTGGTCATGTTCTTTGCCATGAATCTAACCACCGACATTTAGAAAAGAACCTTCTCATGGTTCTCAGGAATGGCGCGGGACGAGGTTCACCTTCTCTCGGAGTGGTCACCGGGAGGGGAGGTCTCGATGGCATCTCGTGTTGGCTACAGCTCATCCCAGCTTTGGATGCTCACTCACTTGTTTGACTCCGCTAGAGCTTGTACCTAATCTTTTGCAGGTTCTGAAATTTGGGTTGTGGTTCTGGAGTTGTCGGAAGAAACCCGTTTTTTTTTTTGCTGCAGGTTACGGAGAAGACGGTCTTCTCGTTCACCTGTGGTGACGAAGCTTGATTGGAGGTCAAAAATCATAAGGAGAGGTCAGCTAGCCTCTACGTTCCGGCGATAGGGCTTTGGCTACAGTTTCCCGATGATGTAGTATCCTTTCGGTTAGGAACCGGCTAAGTCCGGTTTAGACCCCTTGTTCTGTTCCTTTAATTTCTATATTTATTGTATATCGTTTATTAGCTTTAATAAAGAAAACCTTATAACAAAAAAAAAATACAAGTTTATAACTCTATTTTAGTATTACTACAGTAAATTTATGGAAACATCTAGATTAAAATTATAAATATATAATAAAACAATAAAAACTAATAATGTATGGCTAAAAGATAATTTAAAAAATATAATGACAAATTAATGTTAAAAAATTTTATTTATGTTAAAAAAAACTATTAAAATGATTAAAAATTAACCAAACAAGACTCTTTAGTTGACCCAACTCGACCGTTTTCTAGGTGTGTACCGATTATTTATCAGGATTTTTGGGTAAATTAAGATTTTGGATATTCAAAAAACTTATACCAAATTTGTCACCGGTCTAGTCCTGTTTTTAAATCATCAACTACAACTTTCATAATACTAATATGATTTTGGGAAATTAGGTTGTATAATCTAAAAAAAAGTTTAGACCATTTTATCTTTCTGACAAAAGCTAGTCATTTTCTTTGTTTCTTTTCTCCTCAAGAATCAACAACGGCACAAATAGTTGTGTTATCACAAATAGTCCAACTAGATATGATATAATAACATAGTACTGATATTTTTATGTTTTATGTGAGATACTAGTTTTGACTTTAAAATTTATTATATGGTTTTAAATTTGTGTTATTAGTTGTATTTTTACTATCGAGTGCTTATCATCTTCAAAAGTGGTCTAAAACCTCACAAGTTCGAGATTCTCTTTGCAGAGAGAGTCAGTAGGCCACCATAGAGTTAAAAGATATGTAACCAAAGTAATTTGGATTTTGGCATCATCTAACGTATGGGCAACAAGCGAGTGAACCATTCAAATTAAATAAAGATTACATTACTTTATAGAAAGCATATGGGAGCATGTGTAGTGCACCCGTCCTTAGTGAGCTATAGTAGCCTCTAATGACAAGGGCAGAGAACATGATGAGAAATCGATAAGTTGAAATCTTTGAAGCGAAAAAATCAATTTGAATCTGATTTAACTAGAACAGACTTCACCTCGTTTACAAATCAGTGGCAGAGCCAGAAAATATTTTTACCAGAGACATACTGAAAATCCGTTTTTTACCGCAATCGGAGCATTACACATTACAGTCAAATTGTAACCGAGAACTTCAGTAAAAAATTAATTTAAAAAATAGAGATATCTGAAAGTTCGGTCACAGTTTAACCGGATCGTGGAATGTTTCAGCAACGGTAAAAAATTCTGATTGAAATATTTGACATACCTTAACAGAATTTAATCATGATAATTATTGTCACAACTAGGTACTTGCCCCGCACCATGTGCGGGGATGAAAAAAATTCTAAATTTAATAACAAATTAACATTGTTTATTGTAAAATTTACGTATTTGTAAATTTATTTAAATTACCATATATATAGTCTTAAGGTATTAATATATTTATGAATATGCATATGTAGACGGATCTATATGTCTAATAGGAGCTTACATTGAAACAATTGTGTTTTGATAAAAAGACATTGTATGGATGATCTGTACTCTTGTAAGCACTAACTGTTGGACCAACAGCAAAATTTTGAAACACCTTTATCTTCCATTTTTTAAGAGACGTTCAAATTGTGACCAATGTTGTTTCTTAATGGTTGCACCGATTTTTGTCTCCTGTAAATTAATTAAAAGATGTTATTAGATATCTACAATGAAAACAATAACAAATATAAATAATACATGTTTAAAACTTATGTGAATGTCACAAAGAATGAGTTCCAAAGTTTCTCTACAAGGAGTAACTTGCTTCCATAATCGAATGATCTTTGCAACGATCTTCCATGTTGACTTGTAAGACTTTAGTTCGGAAACTTTATTTTTTTGAACCATGATTAACCTTATTCTTCTTTTGTTTTGAGTGTTTTGATGCTTTGGAATGTAGAGTTGGCTACATCTTTATATAGCGGGTAACATACTTGATATTAGAGAATATTCGGGGCATTTTAAAACATAAAAATAAATCGTATAAAATCTTTTGTTAGTGATTCTCAAAGAAATATGAGATCAAAATGTGATCATATTAACTACAAATTTAACTAAAAATCGAATGCGTATTCCGGATTTTGCTCACAATTTAATAAAATGGTATCACATTAAATACATAAATATCAAGCTTACCATATAATCTTGTAGTTGATAAATTATAAAAATAATAAAACCATGTATTATTGCTAATTACCTAAACTATTTAATATTAATACAATGATGATATCTTACTTACCTAAAAGGTTTAGGCCGATATTCTTGCTAATAAACCAATCAAAAAAACTACCAAATAAATATCTGGTACAATTTAGTTATACAAAATGTGATTTAATTGTAAATTAAATCTCATTTAATTACATCTTAACTCATTTCAAATTATTTTAAACCTATAAAATTAATTATTAGTCATTTCGATTACTTACAACCAAACATATAAAATATGATAAAAGATGTCTTCTAAGTGAACATGTGAAGTCTATTTTATACAATAAGTTTATTGATCTTCACAACTCTTATAAACAATATGGGACAAAATAAAACACCACTATAAATTTTTTTTGATGCTTTAGACATATTGGACTTAAGAAATTGGTTTATAAAAATTTAACAAATTTTTTTTGTTTACGAATTTTAAAAAAATATTAAAAAATATTTTTATCAAAATATTTTAAACTGAAGTATTTATAAATTTTTATCTTTTTTATTTGGAAAATTTAAATGAAAATCAAAACATTATATGATTTGATTTCGGTTCGTTTTTAATCCGAAAGAAATCAAAACTAAAGAATGTAAAATAAATTATGATTAACTCAATTAAAAATATTTTTGAACAAAAAAAAATACTATTCGATTCAATTTATTTAAACCGAACACATTCATGTGAAGAAAGATGATTTGCAATTGAACATGAGAACTCTATTTTACACTATAATTTTATTGCTCTTCTAAAGTTCCACAATCGATGTGGGATAAAATAAACACCACTTTAAATATCTTCTGCAAATTTTTTTGTATTTAAAAATAATTGGTTTAGTTATGTGGAAAAGACTTGGCTGGAATGGTTACAATAACTTTTAGTCTTCATAGAAAAGGTAAAAGGTCAGTTATTTGGGAGAAGAAGTGCATTGTCTCGTGATAAAAGATGAAATTGGTAGCTTTTTGGGAAGAAAATGTCTGGAGGGAAAATCCAAAAGAAAAAAATACAGAAACTCTGAGATAACTCAGAAAAAAAATCGATAAAGGATTAAAAGAAGGGAATGGCAATTCCAAACGTTGGTGCACTGGAGAACGCACTAGGAATGCATATTTAAAGGATTGACGAAAGTTGTTCATGACGCATTGGAATGATTGGTCGGATCGTGATGTTCTGCCAAGGAGGGATCCGAAGAACATAATCCAAAAGTAATCGAGAAGGGAGAACGGTTACAAAGTTTAGGCGATATGTTTCCGATAGGACATTATGAGCAATTGATGACCCAAAACCGAAGTCTGGTTGGCGAGATTACGAGATATGCAATGATTTGTGAATTCCGAAAAATATCGAAAAGTGGAGAGGATCGAGAGAGAGGAGATCCGAGTGTGTGATGGGCTATGAAGCGGAATCTGAATGCAGTACATGCAAGCAAAGGAGAAAGTGGATGACCGAGAGAAGTGATCCGAAAGGCGAAGTGGTGCATTTGTCTGTTCATCGGAGTTGAACCGTTCACGTTCGATCGATTTGGCCAGTGTCACTGATCCTGGGTCGAAAGATCGTTGCCTAATTTATGGACAACCTAATCGACAGTACACGGATGAACATGATCAGGAAGGGAACCATACGAAATCAAGGATTGATGCTTCTGAGAGTTGGAGTAGTTGATTAACCAAAAAAGGCCAAGAGATATTTAAGTGGCATAGGGAAAGAAGGTCCAATTCGGTCCATATGAGATGCATATGTGACTAATTCCTAAAAGAAGTTCACCAGATGGCTGGGTTTGCGTTGATGCTTGAATAGAAGATTAACCAAAAGAGTGAATGCTTGGCTGATGGCTTGGATGAAGGATCAATGACAAGAGTCATCTTGTCTCGTTGCTTTGTCATGTGGAGATAGTTAGTTGAATGACTAAGGACGGGGGATGGTGTTTGAATGATTCAAATAAGACAAGAAAATTGTGGTTCATGGTCAAGAGGGAACAATTCGTAAGTCGGGTTCGGATGGTGTAAAGTGATACGAGATCCAAATACAGACAAGGAGCAAACCGATATCAGCAAATGACTAAAGTGTAATCGGTCAAGATACGAGTTGACTAAGTCATTTCAAACAATTTAATTTCCGTTGCATGATTTTGTGAATGGTTAAACGTTCAAACCTTGAAATTATTAAGTAAAAGTAGTTAAACTAGTTTGAATGGCTAGAAATCTCACTGAAAAAATCATATAGAAATGCTTGAAGACCTAGAGGTTCGATCGTGGCTTGACTATATCGTGAATTGCTTATATCGCAGTAAAATAATCTGGATTAAAGTGTTTTACAGGGTCTGAGAATTTAACGAGAATCACTACATTTTTCGAAAAATACCGCAATCTTTTTTATAATAAAACCATAAATATTAACTAAAATAATTTTCAAGAGTTTAAAATTAAAATTTTGGGTATGAAATTAATTATTTTATAATTTTCTGTTGTTGTCTTCTCTCTAGAGAAGATCACCAAAATTCCTCTAAACACGAGCAATTTTCTAAATGGTTTTTTATGCGATGCCTAGATGTTAGACATCTATAGACCGTGACGATTATCTCGTAGGCGTTGCAATTAGTCGTAGTATTATTAAGCGAATCTACTCGAATGTAGGCGAATTTAGGTGGACCTAGATGGTTCTACAAAATTTCTTGATAATTAACATGTATTTTTTATATATGACCTAATAATAAATTTTAGTTTCAAAAATATATGGTTAGAAATATTTATATGTATAAAACACATATTTTGTCTAACTTTTATTTATGATGTAATATTTTTGAGTTTTTTCAAAAGATAATTTTGTTTTAAAATATGTAATATTTAATTTCGTAGTTATGATTTAGGGTAAATTTACGGAATATTCATATGAGGCAATTTAATTAAGTAACTAACTATTTGCATTTTTTTTCTCTTTTTTTTGGAGTAATTTTTCCTTTTTGCCCCTACACCCCGCAAAACTTTAAACGAATCTACAGGTTTATACGTATATCAAAACGAAATTGTAATTACACGAAAAAATAGATTTTTTTCCCTACCTAACGTATTTTGAATTTTTTGAAACGAATATGTATTTTTCAAGTATACGGAACTTGTTGTACTGTATAAGAAGTTGTATGCTATTTAAATAGACAGTCTATTTACATAGTATGTCTATTTTTTTATAAAAATTTAGCTTTCATATAAACGAAAACATATTACTTAAAAACTGAAAGTTTATACTATATAAGGGAATGAATGTAAAGCTTAAGCCACTCAGACAATTTCTAAACCATTTGATCAACTATAATAGTAAAAGTATGTTTCAACCGAAACACTAATGAGACTTACGGTTTGAGATAGTATAAATAGTACGGCATTGATTGTTTATTTAAATAGACTGTCTATTTCCGCGTGCCTATTAATTTCAAAAATAACCAAAAAACAAAAGGGAAAATGTGATTGGGGTTCAAGATTTTATTTGTTAATGGTAAAAGCATCATAGAACAAAAGTTTTGAGAAGGACCGATCTAAAAAAAGTTTGAAAGAGAGCAAACTATGTTAAGCGGGAAATAGACCGTCTATTTGTTACAACATGTCTGTGAACTGAAAAGCACCAAATCGTCGAGCACTAAATAGACCGTCTATCGGTTGCAACATGTCTATGAACTAAAAATGGCAAAATCGTCATAGAAAAGGGGAACGGTTGAAAAAAAGACCCCTACGGTTAAAAGCTTAATTTTAGTTGGTCAATTGGTCATTTGACCAAATTTTCCTATGATTTATAATATATAATATGATATGCTATATTATTAAAAATATATACATTTATTTTGTAAATGTCTAAATCATTTTAAAATAGTCTAAATCTTCATCAATTGAAAAAAAAATCGCAGAGGCGAAAAGGAAAAATAAACAGAGAATTCGGCTAAGTCGGAGAGCAATCGTGTTTTTGAAAACTCCGGTGGCCCTATAGGCACCGTGAGTGTAGCTTAGAGTCTGGTTTTCTCTTCTTTGTTTTGGGGAGTATTGGATTTCAGATCTGATGAAAGTTCCGTTGAACAATTGGAGCTCCGGTGTCTCATCTCCTCCGGATTTAAGGCGAAGCTCTGGATCTGTTTTTGGTTTAGGGAGATGCGGTTCGTGGGTCTATGGCTCGCGGCGAAGTAAATCCGATGCCCTGCTTAGGGTTTGGTCCTCTCTCGCTTAATCTCCTCCTTCCTTCGATTTGGTTTCCTTCGATTTGGTTTCCTTCGGTCATGGTCTGATTTTAATTCTCCAGTTTATGTATTTAGTTTAGATGTTTTATCTCTCTAATGAATCCGTTAGTGTTCAAGTGTAGAGCTTTAGTTTGTCCTTGGGGTTATGATTATGATGGAGATTAGGTTGAGTATGTTAGAGGTGTTTGGAAGTAGGTGATGCTCTCTTTAATCTCCGTTTATGAAGTTGTAATCTCGGTTTGGCTGTACTTCGGTAACTGTTTAAAGGTTAGGCGGTTAGTGCAGAGGTGTGCTCGACCTACTAGCTAGGAGTTTCGGTTTCTCAGTAAGGCAGTGTGTAGAGTTCTTGTCGATGATCGAGGTAAGTTTACAATGGTGCTATTAGTAGTGCTATCTTCCTCCGTCTGGTTGGTTCTCATCGGATTCCTCGTGGCTCTATCAGAAGAAGAGCAATATAATGAGTTCCGTTTCGAGAATCCTTCCCCAATAATTTGGCTTGTCATACTCAGCTCCACTACTGCTCCAATCGAACTTGCTTGCCTCTTATCTCGGTTTTATTCTAATTGCTCTTGCTTCTTCATTTAATAGATTCATTGTCTTATGTATTTTCGATGTTCTCTTAACTCGCTTTTCGTTTTAAGAGTTTAGTTTTCAGTGAATGTACTTCACTGGCGTTTGGTTCTGGGAGTGTTCCCGAAAACCTGCCGACTTCTGGCTCCGGAAAGGGTGTGCCGGCTTAATGTGTATTTTTTCTTGTTCTATCAATATAATCTACTGGATGAAAAAAAAAAAGAAAAAAAAAATCTTCATCAATTTTTTTAAACTTTAGGCGTCTGATCACTGACGGGTTCGGGTAACTCCTAGTGTTTTCTGAACATTGATTAGGAGAGAGAGAAAAGGAATTTATCTTTTGATTTTTTTTTTAAGAATTAATGAAAAGGAATTTTGGTCGATGCGTTTCAGACTTTCAGTAGTGGAATCTGACAATCACAAAAGGCCTAAACCCCTTTGCATGGCCTATATTAATTACAAACCAAAGCAAATCAAAGTTTTCTCTCCCGGCGAGAGAAAGAAGTAGCCATGGTTGGACCTGGAAGACCTCAAATCGTCCTTTTCGGTTCTTCAATTGTTCAATTTAGCTTCAGCGATGGCGGATGGGGAGCTACACTCGCTGACATCTACTCTCGTACGGTTTGTGATTCTCTCTATCACACACATCTTCTTCATCATCTTCATCTTCATCTTCTTCTTCCTCTTCTCTCTTCCTTTCATGAAACTCCGACATCGTTCGGATCGAATCAATGCTGATCGTTTTTCTGATTTAAGACTGATTCTCAGTGTTGGGTTTGTGTAAAGGTTTCAACTTTTTAACTATATACTGTCAATAAGCTAAGGATTGGTGTTTTCTACTCAGACCCATAAACTTTAACACATATTCTCAGTGTTGGGTGTGTCAGTGTGTAAAGGATTCAACTTTTTAAGTCCACTATCAACAAGCTAATGATTGGTGTCTTTTTACTCTAGACCCATGAACTGTATAACTCAGATCCTTTTTCGTTTCTGTATGTTCTGATTCATTTCACAGGCTGACATAATCCTTCGTGGGTATGCTGGTTGGAACTCCAGATTTGCATTGAAAGTCCTAGACCAAGTTTTTCCAAAGGTCACACTTTTTTATTTAAGAAGCTCTGATTGTGTAATTGAACAATGGAGTAGATTGTATACGATGCCTTAGTGTGAGAATCTAACACTGTTGTTTGCAAAAGAATTAGCCTTTTCTTGATGCCTCTGTTTGTTTTTTGGCTTTTGTTAGAATGCTGTGTTACAACCTTCTTTGGTGATAGTCTATTTTGGTGGGAATGATTCAACACAACCTCATCCATCAGGCTATGATGGTCCTCATGTTCCTCTTCCTGAATTCATTGAGAACATGAGAAAGATTGGGGAGCATCTTTTGGTAATGCCTTTCTTAAAAGTTTTTGTTCTTTCTTATTGCATCTCAAGGAGGTTTCTTCTTCCTTCTTCCGTATTGCTTGCTAACTCATAGTATCTTCTTATTCCCTTTTCTTACCAGAGCCTTTCAGACAAGACCCGTGTCATTTTCCTCACTCCTCCGCCTATGAATGAGAGACAAATCGAAGAAGTTTTTGGGTAAAAGTCTTAGAGAACTGGTTTATTTTCCTCTTGGTGTTAGTTTTCGGATGTTTGATCAATAGACTCGTCTGCCAGGGACGCAATGAGAGGCCGAAGTAACGAGCTGTGCCGTCTATACGCAGAAGCGTTGTTAAATCTTTGCAAAGAGATCAATGTGAAAGGTATCGATATTTGGACCGCAATACAGCAACAAGATGATTGGTCGAACACATGCTTCACGTGAGCTACTACCGAACCTTTATGATATACGTTAAAAATTCTAAAATGATTCTCACATCAAGCTAACTCCTGGGGGTTGCTTTACTTTCATAGAGATGGGATCCATTTTACAGCCAAGGCAAGCGAGATTGTCGTGAAGGAGATACTAAAGGTGTTGAGAGAAGCGGATTGGAAACCGAGTCTTTACTGGAAGTCACTGCCTGTTGAGTTTCCGTTTGATTTTGATGTTCCAAACTCCATAAGCCTTTGTGACCGAGATTTTTTAGCCAGAAACGAGCAGTTGGAGACACCACCTAGTGCAGCACGATTGTAAGAGCAACTCGTATGTATGTAGAGATCATGCTTCTACAAGTCTCACTCTTTATCTGCATCTGGATAATCATATTGCTTATCTAACATTATATTAAGGAGCTTTGTTATGTATCTTCATTAGGTTCGTAACCGTTTTGTCCTCTGGCTTGGGAAAATTTAGCAGATTTACAAAAGAACTCTGTTTTTGTTTGGTGAACAAATGACGGTGGTCAAAGCTTTTTATCAGGGCTGCACATTATAGCGCCCAGGCTTCCACAGCTAGAGCTGATGACACATGTGTGCGCATGCCCGACCCTGGGCTTAAGCACAAGAAGCAAAGGCTTCAGGTGCAATATATATATAGAAGTTTTTTGCATCCCAAGAAACATCGAAATAGCATCTGACCCCGACCAGGAGTTGGTGGTTCAGATTGCTTTCATTGAGGCATGGAGTGTGTTGACAAGATGTGTTTAGGCACATCACCACACTCTTAGGGCATCTCCATCGCTTAACAAAGCGAGATCCTTAACACAGATTCATA
>OVAN01013209.1:0-13029 GCA_900406275.1 Anastatica hierochuntica
ATATATATTATATATATATATATATATATATATATATATATATATATATAATTTAAATGGATTATTGATATGAGCATACTTTAAATAAAAATATTTTTCAAGTCTTTCTATTTTCAAGTTTTTTTTGATCATTTGAGTATATTTTAGTTACTCATTTAGGTTTTGAATACATATAGTACTCATTAGGATCATTAGATACTTTTAGGTGTTTATTAGTATGGATAGAAAACCAAACCGAACCCATCCTGAAAAAACGGCACCGAATCCGATGAAATAACCGAACGGATTCTAAACTTCAAAACCCGAAACCAGATCCTAATGTGATCCAAACCGAAATATTTCAGGTACCCGAAAATATCCAAACTATAATTATATACTTAAATATATTAGTTATTTTTAGATTTAATATCTAAAAAATATCGTAAATTATCTCGAGGTATCCGAAATACCTGACAAAAATATTCCAAAGATATAAAAAATAGCTAAAAATACTTAAAATACCATATATGCTCAATATCTAGTGTTTTTCACAGAAATAATTGAATCAAACAAATTTTCATGTTAATTTTATATATTTAATAATATATTGTTCTAATTAATATGTTGTATATTTTTATTTTTGGATTTTTGAAACTTTTTGGTACATTTGAATTTTTTTCATTTTCTTACTTAATTTAAATGGGCATCTGAACCCGAACCGAATTTGCAAAGATCTGAACCGAACTCGAACCAAAATTTATATATACCCAAATGGAACCTAAACCTCTAATCCTGAACAAAACCCGAACAAACCCAACCCAAATGGGTACTCGAACGCCCACCCCTATTTATTAGTTCGGATTCAGATTAGGATTTTTGTGTTTTTGGATTTTTGAATTTTTTAGGCACCTTTTCAAATATGGTTCGGCGATATTTTGGATTTTTAAGATATTTTTCCATTCGATTCGGGTTCTGATTAATAAAAAGTTATTTTGAGAGTTGATGAAATTTTTTTACTTTTAAATGAAATTTGCACCTCGACTAACTATTCTGACATATGATTAATTCGCCCCACACAAATTTTTTGTTTCAAAGCAAAATTTAGCTTTAAAAGAAATTGACCACCCTACTGTTTCTCTATATATGTCTCGCATATTTTTTTGGTGTTGAATGGTAAAATTATTCGATTTGACTCTCTTAAAATAAAACTACACCCGCCCCACTAGTGCCATTCACAGCCTAAGGCTTTGAATGTACAATGCGTTCTACCATGTGGGGCGTGATAAAGAACGTGATAAATTTGGAAATGTCTCCATTCAATAAAATTTATATATGTGGTGCGTTATTCAATTAAGAAAAAGTATTATTATTAAAATCATAGTGTGGTCTAAAATTATGAAGAACATATTCAACCGCAACTATATGTTCATATGTTCTCTATATGGTGTGTTTGAGGTGCGTTTTCTTTTGTTTTTTTAAGTGTGAAAATCTTTATAGAAATAAAGTTTATTAAATTATATATTATTATTGAAACTATATGTTATTATATTTTATTGAATTAAGTCGAATTTAATATTTTTGGATAAGAATAAGCAAAATATACATATCCGAAGAATCGAACTAAATCCAATCCAAAAGTGGTTTCGATCTCAAACCGATAAAATATACGAAAGGATCTTAACTTCAATATCCGAAGAACTGCAACTGAACTCGACCCAACCCAAAATATTTCAGGTATCCAAAAATATCCTAGTTATAATTATATACCTAAAGATATCTCTTATTTTTAGACTTAAAATATAAAAAGTATACAAAACACCTGAAAATACCTGAAATATCCAAAAATATTTGAGATGCCCAAAAATACAAAAAAATGTCCCAAAAATCATTAAAAATGATTGAAATGCCTACCGAAAAGTACATTGATATAAATATAAATGTATTATATGTATCACGCACTATTTATTATATTTATCGCCATTCAAACAATTATTTCGTGCAACATGTTAATTTTGTTACCATTCATATTATTTTGAATCGCTTATCTAGACGAATCGGAGTTATCCTGTAGTATGTGTTTTTCTTGTACAAACCGCAGTGAAATCGCACCGCAACATCTAAACCGTTTGTCCCGCACCGTCTGAACCAGTGTCACCATTCAGAGTCTTAAGTAGTATCTTAGGTTTGTTCCTGCTTTCCGTTTGGCCGAATATCTTTGTTTCTCGATAAAGATGGAACTTATCAATTAGTTAAAATCTTTAAAGATAAGAAAGTTCTAAAAGCCGAATAAAGAAAAACAAAAACAAAAGTGAACTTGTTGAAACCACAAAAAGAAACTTAGGTGTGGTAAACATCAATTGAAGTCTCGGATTTGAAGGGCAGTTGGCCAGTAATTGTTAAAGAAAGACACTTTGGCAAGGCAGACAAGAACCCAAGGATGGCTTCATCACACAACAGGCGGAGAAAGGGAGATTAAGCTCTGCGCCGACCAATTAACGTTGATGCCATCTCTGAGAGAGTCTATTCAAGAACCCTTCGAGAGAAAAGTCTGGAAGTCCCACCAACAGCGTTACTCGGGTAACACTTCAAGTTTTCAACGAGGATTATGAACGGGCAGATGAGGGTGACAGCCCAAGTGGATGTCCGAGAGTTTTGATTCCTACCGGAGAGACTCCGGTAGCCACAGTTCCGCCATGGAACACCAGACACCGTAACAAAAATATTTGATACCTTATTTTTGTGATCGTGAGTGAATGGAGATGTAGGATGTACAAAGATGCTATAACCAAAGAAAGACTGCGCTCCATCGATTTAATTTCAAATGACATTACACAATCCAATTAAAATCAAACTGAATATAAAAGTCCTCTCACCTGAAGGAACAAATCTAAAGAGGAATTGGTCGAAGCTGTGTGAGACCACTAAAGAAGCTACAACTTGGCACAAAATCCAGACTCAACTCCAACTGCAAACGTACATAAACAAAACACTCTACTCAAAGTCCCTTTGTGATCAATCAGTCTGATTCTTTTATTGGTTCTCAACATTCTTCTAAACATGACACAAACACAAATAAGGAGAGAGTGGAGCGAGAGATCGGCCCTTCTCCTAGACTCCTACATCTTCTTTAATCACTCTTACCCTCCTGAGATCCAATCTCCTGCAAGTAATGCTCCGCGTCCAATGCCGCCATGCACCCTGCAACCCATCCACAAAGTTGTGATCAGAGAAACATATTTTTTATTCAAGAAAACGAAAAAGATAACATCTTCAAGTTATCGTTGTCTAGAAAGATATGCAAATTGGGATCATTCTTAACCGAGGAGGACAATCTGATATCAGCTTAAGTAATCAGCAAAATGTTAATAGATATAATATGTCTGCTTCTCCTTTTAGCAAGTGAACATTAAGAAGAAAAAAATCTTATAACAAACTCGAAACAGTTTAATTCAACTTGCAATCTCTCAAGACACCTAGTTCGACCATTTTAATGACCACTACGAGTCTTATAGAGAGAAAGCGAACATTAAGATAACAAATCTTGTAACGACACTTGAAACAGTTTAATTTAACTTGCAAGCTCTCGAGAAACCTACTTCGACCGCTACTAGTCTTATAGAGAGCGTGAGAGTTAACATAGATCGTCTTTATCCGCAAAACAAAGGCACAAACACAAGATCACTCTATGGTAAACACAAATCCAACAAAATCAAGCCTCAAATTACTTTGTTTAGTGAACCAAATTATGTACAAAACAAGCAACTCCTAAAACATGAAAAGGTTCCATCCTAAGAAGCTAATAACTTTCAAAAAGTTGACTCCTTTTGAACAGATAAATCAAACAATTATGCAAAAACAGATAAACAATCGTAAACTTAACAAAACACTCCTTCAACATTATACTATTAGGCAACAAGGAAGAACATCTCAGATGCTTCTCAGTGATATATATTAGTCATTGTGAAGATCTAGATGTAAGAAGGAAGAAGAAGAGAACGAACCAGTTCCTGCAGCTGTAATGGCCTGTCTATACTTCTTGTCCTGAACATCTCCGGCGGCGAATACACCGACCACACTCGTCTTTGTGGTACCAGGTTTGGTCACTACATAACCATCTTCATCTACCTCAAGCTGCCCATCTAAGAACTTCGTTGCTGGCTCATGCCCAATAGCAAAGAAAAGTCCAGACACCTTCAGGTCGGAGACATCTCCAGTAACGACGTTCTTCACCTTCAATCCTCCGAGAAGTCTCCCGTTTTCATCTCCGTATGCTTCGACCACCGTAGAGTTCCAAATCACTTCGATCTTAGGGTTTGAAAGCGCTCTCTGCTGCATGATCTTAGATGCCCTGAACGTGTCTCGCCTGTGGATTATGTACACCTTAGATCCGTACTTGGTCAGAAAATTCGCCTCCTCCATAGCCGAATCTCCGCCGCCGATAACCACCAAAGGCTTGTTCCTGAATATCGGAGCAGCTCCGTCGCATACAGCACATGCGGAGATACCACGGTTCCAGAAACCTCCGTTGCCTTCACCAGATCCAGTGAAGTTAAGCCGTTTGGCTACAGCTCCGGTCGCAATGATTACGGCGTCAGCGAGGACAGTTCTCGAATCGGTGAATAGCTTAAAGGGTTTCGATGAGAAATCAACTTTAGTCACCGTCTCCGTGAAGATCTTAGTACCGAATCGCTCCGATTGCTTTCGGAATTTCTCAACGATATCGGCACCCATAATACCTTCGGGGAAGCCAGGGAAGTTCTCGACGTCGGTGGTTGTAGTTAACTGGCCGCCGGGAGCAATATCGTTAGCCATCCATCCTTCGAAGAGAAGAGGCTTCAGCTCCGCCCTAGCCGCATAGATCGCCGCCGTGTGAGCAGCTGGACCACTTCCGACGATGCAAACTTTGGTCTTATGGGTTTCCATGAGGGCGGAAGAAGAAAACGCGGAGGCTAGAGACGGCGGCTTGGAGGTAGATGCGGAGAGAACAGTCGCAGATCCAAGTAGGAAGCCGCCTGCTCTGCTTAATATAGACTTAATAAATCTTGAATGGCTCATAGAGATCCAACACATTACTGTAAAAAACAAATTGAATGAAAAAGCCCGCTTTTTTTGACTTTATTTTATGTTTTTTCCTTCTCTCAAAATTTTTAATTTATTTTTAGGAATTGAAGCCCATAATTGCAATATTATATGCAAATTTTTGGAATATCAACAGTAACAAGAATAGAATCACTTTCACATATAGAAAAATTGGATTGCATTTCCTTGCAAGCCAAAATGATTCTTGCACATTTGGCACAATATTAAAAGAGAGAATCAATTATATTGTTCTTTTTAAATATTTTTTTATGGTAAGTTGAAAACCTAAATATTGAAACATAAAATATTAAAGGCTTATTCAATTTCTTCTAATTAGTTTTTGAGGGTTTTAAACAAAAAAAAAAACCCTAAAGTTTGAATATCTAGACCAAAAAAAATCTTAAAGAATAATTAGTTTTTTAAAAAAACATGAACTAATATTTTCATCATTTTTAAACCCCTTTCGATAGAAAAAACTAGATTTAAAAAATATGTAATCTAATATTTCAGCATTTAAAATAATATTTTCAGCATTTTTAAACTTAATATTTTATTTGAGCAAAATAATCCTCAAAATATTAGCGATCTAAATTTTTAACTAGTTTAATTAGATGTCAAATACGTCTGTGTTTTAGTTTGAGACATAAAAAAGACTTTTAAAGAAAAAATAATTTGATTTATAACTGAATAAATTAAGGGTGTGATTGTTTGAGACTGTAAAAACTTTTATTTTATGTACAATTTTTAAAGTGATAATTTGTCCAATCATACTTTTAACACTTTAATATTTTTAAAGTCCTAAATAATCTTCTAATATTTCTCACAGTCAAAACTCTTCTTTTTTTTTGTTAATACGTGACTTTTTCTTACAGTAAAATAATTATGACTTTTTTTTAAGTCACAGTTTTTAAAGTTACAGCCAAAATATATAACTATATTTTAACAATAAAAGTCTCAAACAATCAACCCCTAAATTTAAAAAATTATCGTCTTCTTTACAGCTTAACAATGAGTCTCAAAATTTCATATCGTCTTAAGAAAACTAGGGGGTGATTGGAGATTGGCTGTGAAGACTTTATTTTTTGTTAAAGTCTTTAAAGTTTCTTTTTTTCCAATCACACTTTAAATCTTCAGCCCTAAAAGTGTTCTTTG
Source organism: Anastatica hierochuntica (assembly GCA_900406275.1). Taxonomy (NCBI): domain Eukaryota; kingdom Viridiplantae; phylum Streptophyta; class Magnoliopsida; order Brassicales; family Brassicaceae; genus Anastatica; species Anastatica hierochuntica. Next base: position 6,211 of record OVAN01013209.1, read on the forward strand.
ATTTTCTCACAACATATTTATATTATTTTCTTCTTGTTAAGTTACTTTTTTTTAAAGCTTTTATTATATGACTTTAACTTCTTTTTAAAGTCACAACCACAATTTTAAAAGACAAAGTTTTTACAGTAAATTAATTTTTTTAAGTGTCTACCGTAACAGTTTTTAAAGTGTCAAACAATCAACCCCTAGTTGTTTTAGTCACTGTTAAAAGTTTAAAAGTTTAACATCGTTAACATTTTAAGGGTTATTTAACTATAAAATAAAATACTAAATTTCAAAATACTGAAAAATATTAGTTCATGTTTTCTTCTAGACTTGTTTTTATTTGGATTTAGGTTTTTTTCAATTAACCTAGACCTATTATTTGGGTTGAGGTTTTTTTTTAAATTAACCTAGACCTAAATAAATAGACCTTGAAAATACACTAAGGGGTTAACCCTAAACCTAAAGAAACAAGGATTATAATTAAGATGCTATCTTCAGACAAAAATATATAGTAAAAAACAAGAACAATTATCTGCGAATCAAATAAAGTATGAATACGACCAAGAAACTTTATGGAGATCCACAAAATAACATTAATAAAATTTGTAGACTTGTTTTAATAATTAAAAAAAGTTTAAAGATGTGCAACAAATCAGTAATGATACTTTAGAAACTAATCAGAGAGAAAAGAGGCCATAAACTAGATGGCCTAATTAAAACGTATCCTAAAGAGTGTCTCTCTCAAGTTTGTGATATGCTCTCATAATATACAAACAGATGATTCTTAACAACTATTACTTCTAACATTCTTCTCTCTCAGATCTTTGATTCTTGTAGGTTTTGTTAAAGTGTAAATGTCTCTAATCAGATTGCTCGAGAGGCACACGGACGAATAACTGCCCGTTTAGCGTTACCACAGCCGATGTGTGATGCGGATCAATTCTTGTCGGCAAACTTACCACCTATACAGTTCAAAATATGTCAGTTCAACATTCTTATAGTCATGTAACAAAACTGTTTTCTTCTCGCAGCAAGATTCCGTTCTGCGGAAATTCTAAGCGGAAAGAAAAGCCTAACAAGCATTCACCTTTTTGAAAGGAGTAGCTCCCCATGGATTCATAGGGTTCTCGGGCTCGCCACTTATTACTAACCGCCCTGCTGGATCTGATTGAACCCGTACCTGTGTTATTGTTTGCCAAGACAAAACTGAGTGCTAAGCTCAATCTTTAGGATTTATATGTAAACAAAACTGAGTTTGTGAAATGTGAGAGCTAACCTCTTCGCGGGCTAGTCCTGGGACTAATGCATACACCTCAAAGCAATCTTGCTGCGGATATTCGAAGAGATTATTAATACATGCAAACCAGAGTAAGGGAGAGCTCAGATTTTCAAGAAAGCGAGGATTGATGAATTTTACCGTCCTCTGTACGTTAATCTTCACCCAGTCAGCTGGTGGTCCAACATCAACAACTGTCACATCCAACCTAGAAACAAAAAAAAAAATATAAAACTGGAATCAGAACTCAAATTATGTGTGATATCACCCGTCAAAAAATCACACCAAATGCTCATACATGGGTCTGGACACATGGATGGCATTTTTAGCACCATGCTCAGCAGACGATTGCCTCTTGCGTTTGAGCAAACCTGATGACATTGTGAGATGCAGGCAATAAGCTGAGTGAAAGTTCTGATAATACAAGTGAGAAGAAACACTCCTTGATCAAACAGAACTCATACCAGGGGAGGTTCCTATCTGTTTTTCGCGCTTTTGATGAAGAATTAAATTCTTATCCTACAAATTACAAAACAGCATGAGGATGAGGTTCAGACTGTGAGGACCCAAGACAACGAACGAATGTAAGATAAAACATATGTTTGGTAACAAGACTCTGTCGGACCTTATTTGCAGGGTCATTAACGTCACCGTTACCATTAAGACGCTGTGAATGCCAACCTTGCATAGCACGTGCTGCTGCATCTCTCCTCGCTCTACCTGATCCAGATGCCTACAACACAGCAGTTAAGTTAAAACAAAAACATTGATCTTAAGAAGACGACTGAATAAAAGCTACAAATGCATGATACAATATACACAATCTTACCTGATTATCAATAGCCATTGGTTCTGGTTCCGCAGCAAGGGGTATGTGAAGTTCACCTCCACTGACTTTATGCCGCTCATATTCAAGAAGAGCCTGGAGAATGTACAAAAGTTCAAGCACTATGAAATGTTACTGGATCTAAAGTAAATATATATCTTGAGGATTCCCAGTTCTCTGTTCAATCATTTAAATTATCTATCTGAAGGATTGAAGCACATAGCCCCACGACAGTGTACAAAATCCACATGAAAGTAAACAACAGCGGATAATGGATATATAATCTCACCTTCTCGTAGAAACCTCGGAAAGTCCATGATACTGTCGTACATGTCCTGGACAAAAAGTTGAGCAATTAGAAGGAATTCTTGAGCATATACACACAATTCCCCAAACTTAAGAAAAATATTAATTAAAAGCACAAGAGCAGTGGTGAATGACCAGATTCTTCTTACTTTGGGGGCCTGAAAGACTCTCCTACTTGCCGCCACAGTTTGCTTCCAGTAACCTATTCAGAATAAAGCATAAAATAATACTATAAGAGAATCACCAAAAGCGCCACTACTAGATCACTGAATCAAAGTAGGCATGCAAGCCCAAAAACAGGATAAACAAAAGGAAGGATGAAAAGCAAAAGGCAAATTTGTTAGTCAATAAAAATGCCATGACATTCATCAGGTACTGACGGTGCTAACATACCTTGTCATACCCGCCCAACCTAGTTACAGCTCTCCACAACCTTAGACCAAAGAATTTAATCAAACATCAGCTTCCACTAAATTTGCACAGTTTATATAACACACTAAAGTGAATAAACAAAGTTGGGAAGCTAGCTTACTTAAGACAGTTTAGTCCCTCGCCATAAAATTTTGGAGGTTTGAAGTCCATGTGTCTTTCTCTGAAGAAGTGATCTAATTCTTTCATAAAGGCAGACTGATCCTCCTCTGATCCAGATTCATTACCCTCCGACATATCATCCAAGAGGAAAGAGCGCCTTGTGGTCCCATCAAAAGCAGGTGGCGGCAGAGTTATTTTATGGACTCCATTATTCAAATCTCCACTTACCCCCACTTCAGACTTTATATCGGAAGATGCCACACAAGGAGGACCAGGTTCACGTCTCACTGATGCATTCTCATTATCAGCATCACTATTTTTCTTTTCAAAATTGGTAGCAGCCTCGACATTCACATCCTCGTTATTAGTAGCGTCAACACTAACATCAGTAACCAATTCAGATTCAGGGACGTCAAGTTTAATGTCTTCCATAGGTTCAGTCCAAAGTGCCATCATTCCTTCGTTATGATCAGATGAATTTTGAGTAGTGGGCAAGAGAGATATCCCTTTTTCACTGTTTTCTGAAACTCCAACAGCCAACACATCTGAGTTTTTGTCATGGTCCAACAAATTTTCAGTGGCAGCCATGTCTGGTTCCTTTTCTACATCCACTGAGAGAGGCTTGGATGGCTTATTATCCAGCTTTGATACGGTCTCGGAAACAGGTACCTCTGGCCCTTTGTCAAGTTCTGTCGTGATTCCTTGATCAGTACCGACTTGACCACTTTCATCGTCAGCCAAATTGTTAGCCTTGCCGTTGTCTATCATGTCACTGTTCTCATCAACAACTTTGGTATCAGGATTGGCTGGAAATTCCGTATGATCTCCAGAGGATATGATCTCAAGTTCTTTTGTAGATTCGTCCTGCTCCATCACAGCAATAGCATGATGATGTGGTGATCCTTTTTCCTCCGAGAGTTTGGTATCAGGATCGACTGGAAATTTCTTATTGTCTTCTGAGGATATCATGTCATGTTCTTCTGCAGCTTTGTCCTGCTCCATTACAGTATCAGCATCAAAATGTTGTGAGTCTCTGTCCTCCGAGAGTTTCGTATCGGGATTGGATGGAAATTTGCTGTGGTCTCCTGAGGATGCCATGTCATGTTCTTCTGCCGCTTTGTCCTGCTCCATCACAGTATCAGCATGATGATGGAGAGAGTCTTTGTCCTCGGAGAGTTTGGTATCAGGATTGGCTGGAATTTTGTTCTGGTCTCCTGAGGATGAAATATCATGTTCTTCTGCACCTTTTTCCTGCTTCATCCCAGGTGATCCCTTGTCCTCGGGGAGTTTTGTATCAGTTGCTATAGTAGTTTCCCCGTGGACTTCGGCAATATCTTGTTCAACCATGACAGAATCTCTGTCATTTTTTAAGATACCCGAACTTACTTCGTCAGACCCCATGTTCTGTTCTGCAGTTTCTTTTAAAGCCGGCTCGATTAACCCTTCGTTAGGATCTAAAGCCACTAAAGGAGAAGGATTTAGATGGGGGCTTGTTTCTAATCGGGAATCCTTTTCATCATTGGTTTTCTCATCATCAATCTTTGGCGGGTCATCATCGTTGGTCACCTTCTCAAGGGGAGGAGTCACCCTGCTAGAAGTGAGAGAAGTAACTTCTTCAATGACCATGGGACAAGCAGCATCTTTCTGTTCCTCGACGAGAGCTTCCATTCCTACTGTTTCTCCTGGGCTCTTATTATCAGTTTCCTTTACATTATGCTGACTTTGCTCTCCAGTCTCAATTGCCTTATCGGTGCTCTGCTCAACTTTCTCACTCTCCATATCCGTTATATTCTCTGTGGTTGATTCCATTTCAACAGCATTCCTATACCAATTTAGGTACAAAAGAAATTTTCTCAGATACGTACTGCAGAAAACAATTGAAATTACCACAGGTTTCAATGAAGCTCTTAATTAGATAAACCCCATAACAAAAAAAGAACATGAAGATTGTAACAAAAGTGGAATCGTCTTTAAATATATCAGTCTAATACTTAATTATCAACTAACATTCACCAGAATAAAAAAGACCACAACACAGAAGAAATTTAAAACAACCCCAAGAAAAAAAAATGAAAGAAGGCAACATAAGCAACAAGCTTTTTTTCTTTCTAAAGGAAGAAGCAACATTTTGCCCTAATTTTTCTATCAAGTAAAAAAGATTGCATCTTATCTCTTCTTCTTCTTCTTTATAATCCAACCCAGAAAGCCCTTTGCGCCCAAAATTAGAAAACTATTCTCGAAAATTCAAAATCGTAACAACACAAGCAAAGACTTATTCCTATAAATTTTTTTGATAAGGGTGACTCAAAAAAAACATTGAAATTGAGATTAAAATTATCTTAATTGTGCAGTGAATTTCAGATTTATCAATCAGAATAATAACGATTAACAAAGCTCTAAACAAAGAAGCAAATTCAAGATTCATCTATCTATAACTAAAAATAAATACCAAATAGCGTTGGAAAATCGAAAACGCACCTTGGTGAAGAAGAAGAAGAAGAAGAAGGTAGACGAAAAAGGAGGAATTTTTCAGAGCTTGTGCAGTGAGTGGAAACACTCTTTGTATCGTCGTCGTCCTCGAATTTTTTTTTTGTTACCCAGCAGGACAGAATTGGGAACAAAGGTTTCAATCAATCGAGACGAGGGTTTCAATTTGAACCGGAGATTCTAGCTTTTTGAGCTCACGGGCTTTTGACCTAATCTTTGGCCCGATCCATCATCCCAACTTTTCTCCACGCGTATCCAACGAAGATATTTTTGTTTTCCTTTTCGGAAAATCAATACTATAATATTATAATAAGTATCTGGGCATTGAATTAATAGTAGTGTATTAGGTATGTGGTTCTATCTTTAAGTATTGATCTTTAGAGTAACAGTGATTTTGGGTTTGGTTCAGTTGTGGTCACAGGTTCATCTCTCTGATGGTAGGCTGTCGTGGAGTATATGCTTCTTGCTCCTGAATTTTAGGTGGTTGTTTGTTTGACAAAGCAGTTGGCTCGGTTTTCATTTCTTCTCTTGTGAGGAGGTTGATAGTCTTAGTTCTCTGATCGCTTAGATTGTCTTGATGAGTGTCCGCATGTAAGAATTGAAGATCCTCTTTGGAGTTTTCCCTTTCCACTTTCAAGATTATCCTTGAGTCTAGACTAGTTTTGGGATCCTGTTATTTTGATAGGTTGGTATCTTTGAGGCGATTGAGCGTTGTCCCTTTCAGTCAGACTTGTGCTTCCGCGTTGCGGCTCTCGGTTGGAGTTGATTATTAGCCTTTCAGGGTTAGGCTTAGATCAGAAGGAAACGGCTCAGATGTCCCTATTTGTGGAGTTTAATTCTCCCATGTCCCTATTATAAAAATTGTATTTGTTAACAATTATTTTTTAAAGTTTCGGAAGTAAAAAGACGTAAAAATGGCAGGAGGATGAGGGAATCTTCCCAATCAAACCAAAGAAAATGCACTTCCCGACTACGGAGTACAAGAAGCAAATAAAGCTAGTAACGCGGTGTTTTATTACAGAAGCTGTTGAAACGCTTGCAGAGCTGAATCTGAGGATGAATAAGACGGAGAAGAAGTGGTTTGAGGAGCATCCACAATTCAGTCACTTTTTCCACATGAAAAAGGACAAGAACCACAAGGTTCAGGGCATGTGGATGCTCTTGTTGCGAAAAGCCGAGATCGAGAGGAGAAAAGAAGTATGGTTCATAGTCAATGGTGTTCCCGTCCGTTATGGGCTGAGGGAACATGCGCTGATATCCGATCTTGACTGCACCAACTATCCACTCGGATACAAGGAATTTGGGAGTACGAATTTCGTTAAGCGACATTTCAAGGGAACTTTGAGGTTGGAGGATATTAAAGAGAAGCTGGTGAATATGGGACCACACAAAGACAGGTTGAAGATCG
>OVAN01013210.1:0-13023 GCA_900406275.1 Anastatica hierochuntica
GATTCGTTCTTCCTTTACGTTTTTCGCATACTTTAGATTCGTTCTTGTATTTGCTTTGTTTTACGAATCCTGCTACGTTTTCACCATTAATTTCATAGCACTTCGCAATCTGTTTCATATTAATCTATTTTCATTGTTAACTTGTCTCGTTTCGTAATTCTAATATCGTTAACCTAAATCTCGTATACTGCTCATTCATACGCTTTACTCACGCTGTCTTGTTTGATCTTATCTCACAGATGATTTCGTATTTTTTACTAACTAATTCGCTAATTCGCTATCTTGATCTGTTGATCTTTGGCTACAGAATCCATGAACCACATATCATTGACAGTGAGAATTTCGGTTCCCACAATCTTCGTGGAATTCATCCACTAACCGGGGCCGAACCTACATTGCCAACATGATGGATACTACGGCTGTTGACACCTCTGTTTCGATGCGAACAGAGAATTCGGAACCAGTCCAGCCAGCGGAGACAACATCCTCTTCACGACCATCCCACACAGGTGCGTTACGCTGTTTTTTCGTGTGTTGAGTGCGGACACCAAACAGCCTATCCAAAGCAGCCTCATCGAGGTCTAGTCACTGTTGATACGACATATACTGTCCTTGCTATGATGAGTCAGAGACAGAAGACCATCCTGACGAAGATGTGATCATCATTACGGGCAATGTAGGACATAATCTTGTGCTTAGCCGTAATTGCTTGCTACTTGTGTTCTACCTTGTTTCGATTCTCTTGTACAATCAATGGTAAGGTATGTTCACTTATAATTGATTATGGAAGCTATACAAATGTGATCGCCAAGGAAGCAGTGCGCAAACATGGACTACACGAAACCAGCCACCCATCATCGTACAAGCTTGCGTGGTTGAAGAATGGCTCGGAGATGTGTGTTTCGAAATAGGCAGTGGTCGCCTTTCGATTGGATATTATAAAGATTCGGTTTGTTGCGACATTGTGCCGATAGACGTATCTCACTTACTGTTGGGTCGACCTTGGCATTATGATCGAGATGCGACACACAAGGGTCATAAGAACACATACAGTTTCGTCATTGACGCTCGCACGATCACTCTCGTGCCCTCTAAAGACGCGTCTCTCGAGGCTCCCATTCTCTCTCCATCCCTTACTCCGGTGAGTTCACAGTCTTTAATGATATTAAGTAAGGGGGCTTTCATGGCAGAGATATGTCAAGCAGATGTGCTTTACGCGTTAGTTATAATAACTGCGGAGAATCCTTGTGTTGGTGATATTCTACCAGAATTTAGTGCTTTGCTTGAAAGATATAGCGATGTCTTCCCAATAGATTTACCACATGGCGTCCCTCCTTTGCAAGATATACAACATCATATCGACTTGTTGCCTAATATTGTTCTACCCAACCGACCACACTACCATATGAGTTCTCAAGAACATGATGAGTTGAGGCGACAAGTTGAAGATCTCCTACGCAAAGGCCATGTGCGGGAAAGCCTAAGCCCGAAGGAATTTCTGGCTCCCTTACTTCGTTACTGGTTTACTATACCACGACTAGATGATCTACTAGATCAAATTGGACAAGCCTCTGTCTTTACGAAGTTGGATTTAAAGAGTGGCTACCATCAAATTCGGATTCGACCAGGAGATGAGTAGAAGACAGCTTTCAAAACTCGGGCAGAACTTGTAATGCCATTTGGTTTGTCTAATGCCCCATGTACTTTTATGCGGATAATGAACCAAACACTTAGACCATTCATCAGAAAATTTGTGGTGGTATATTTCGATGATATACTCATCTTTAGTACCGATGTGCCGGCCCATTTATCGCACTTAGAGGTTCTTCTTGATGTTCTTCGGCAGGACCAATTTTTCGCAACTCGGAAGAAGTGTATCTTTGGTGCCGAGCAAGTTCTTTTTCTGGGTTATATAGTGTCTAGCAAAGGTCTTCAGGTTGATCCAAGTAAGATAGATGCAATCCGGACGTGGACGACCCCTAGTTACATCACTGAAGTCTGCAACTTTCATGGAATGGCTTCATTCTATCGTCGGTTCATTCAACACTTCAGTGGTATTACTACTCCATTTACAAATTGCATGCAAGGTATGACATTTTTGTGGATAGAGGAGGCAAATAAGGCCTTTGAATTGATCAAACAAAAGTTGGTTTCGGCTAATATTTTAGCCTTACCCGATTTTTCTGTTGTTTTCGAGTTACATTGTGATGCGTGTAAACTCGGCATTGGTGCAATACTAAGTCAGCATGGAAGACCCGTAGCATTCTTTACTAAAAAAATCACGGGGTCGCGTGCATGTTATAGTACCTACGACGTTGAATTTTATGTGATTGTGTAGGCTCTCAAGCATTGGCGCCATTATCTGTTTGATCAGGAATTAATTTTGTATACAGATCATGATGCTCTCAAACATTTAGGGGCCAATCCAAGACTTCGCTCGTCATGTATCATAGACTGCATTTTTGCAGCAATTCAATTTTGTTATTAAACACCAATCTGGTCATACAAACAAAGTTGCAGATGCATTAAGTCGACGACATGCGCTACTAGCAACCTTTCAGGCGACGGTACCTGACTCTGCTAGTTTTGCCGAGCTCTATGCGCATGACTATTTTTTTGGTCGTGTCTGGGTGTGAATTCCAAGAGGGGCGGTCGTGGAATATGTCATTCACCAGGGTTTTCTTTTTCGCGATAATCGCATGTGTGTGCCAGACTGTTGCTGGCGAGTGAAGATTATCCATGAGCTCCATGTCGAAGGTCATATTGGGTGTGACCGAACCTTGGCTCTCGCCAATGCATCTTATTTCTGGCCAACGATGCGGCGTGGTGTAGCAAGTTTTGTGGAACATTATCATACCTGCAAACTGTCTAAGGGTCACACGACAAACGGGGGAATTTATATACCTTACCCATTCCTACTCAACCATGGACAGACATAAGCATGAGTTTTATTCTAGGCTTACCGCGGACTCAGCGTAATCATGACTCTATTTTTGTTGTGGTTGACAGATTTTCAAAAATTACACATTTTACTGCGTGCAAAAAGACTACTGATGCTATACAGGTTGCTCAACTATTCTTTCGTGAGATTTACCGTTTACATGGGCTTCCGCTTTCTATTTTTTGGACAGGGACTCACGGTTTTTGAGTCATTTCTGGTGTTCACTGTGGCACCTTCTTCGGACAAGCTTGGACATGAGTCCAGCCTATCATCTGCAGTTTGATGGTCAGACCGAGGTAACAAGTAGTTTTTTAGGAGATATGTTTCACTGTTTGGTTGGTGAGAACATTAAGTCTTGGAACACAATCCTATGTAAGGCCAAATTTTCTCACAATCATGCGGTAAATTGAAGCACGTCTCTTAGCCACTTTTCGGTAGTCTATGGCTTAATTCCTCGTGGACCTGTTCATCTTGGCACCACGCTAGACTTGACAAGAGATCACAGACAAGCAGCTGACTTTGTCGGCGAATTGAGCTTTATTCATACACAGGTGCATGACAACCTGCAACTCGCCTCCGCCAAGTACAAGGCCTTTGTCGACCGTCATCGCCATGATGTGCAATTCAAGATTGGAGATTTGGTTTGGGTCGTCTTTACTAAGGATCGCTTTGTCCCGCATGAGTACAACAAGTTGAAGGCGCGGAATATTGGGCCATTGAAATTCGTTGAGAAAATCAACAACAATGCTTATCGCGTTAAGTTGCCCGCGAATGTTTATTCTTCTGATGTATTTAACGTCAAGCATTTGGTGCGCTATGTGGCCAGTGATGAGAGTTCGGATTCGAGGGCAAATCATCTTCCACCCCGGTTGACCTGATGCAGAGTACTTACTTTACCGTTGGTGTTTTGGTTTTTGTTTAAGTTTAATGCTTTTCTATAATTCTAGATAAGTTTGGATTTGATTTCTTTAATTTTCTTTATTTGTCGATAAGGATGTACAATTCCTTAACCGACTAGGGTTTGGCTTTGTAGTCTTATAAATAGGCGATGCCTATGGTTTTTGTATGACACGTTTTATTCTTTGATTTATAAACTAAGAGATTTTGAAACTCTTAACCTTGTTCACAGATAAAAATAGGTCTTTTAACGTGTTCGAGAAGACAACGAATCCTAGATATTTTTAGACTAAATAGGTTTATTGCGGATTACGTAGCTGAAGCTACACCATCACCCTTGTAGTTGTAATTAAGCTTCACTACATTACATATATTCTCTTCCAACTTAAACCAAAGGCATAACTAAGAAGACAAAGGAAGTTAATAAGCACTTCATGAGCCATTGCAAAGAGAGTGAGAGAAGAGGCTTTACTCCGCTTAAACCGGTTTAGTAACTTCTTATTAGCTTATGATTTGCGCCATAGTAATAACTTTTTTTTTGATAAAGGATATTCCACTGAATTGCAAATGTGTTTGGTACAAACATTTTACGTTTGACCAAAGAGAATATCTTTTTGGGAGGTACAAAGTTTTTTTTATAACGAAGAGGTTCGGGATTCGTGGATCTGTATGTTCCTCAGACGGATTGAAATACATATAACAAGAAATTTAACAAGTCAAAGTAGGAGACATGGTAATAACTTCACTGCTAAAAGAAACACAAAACTAAATACCAACTGAGTATAAAAATATGAGATGAGAATTTCTTTGATGAGTTTTGTTTGAGATTGAATCTTGAAGCAAAGAAAGCTCATCGCAGGAAGCTAATAAACATTTCCATGAACCATCGCATGAGCAGTAAGTAAATGTGATCAATCATAGTAATCTATGTGTAAGTAACCATCTTACTAGTACATAATCTCAAAGGGAACATCTTTGAACTTTGAGAACTAAACTTGGGTCAACGAGTGGTTAGATCAACTCAAGGCTAGAAAGTAAATAAAGAAAGAACAGTGGCCTAATATACACTCTTGTACCCTCTACATGTAACATGATAAGTAGTCACTAGCTAAACAAAACTGATTCACCACAGAGATGCCGTTAGGAAAGCATGTCGAGAAAGCTTTTGTGTAATCTCAAATCACTAAACATGTTAGTGACCAAGCTCAATGCCGAAACATCTCCAAAGACGCCACAATTTCACATTTCTACAATGAGTGCAACTGATGCAGTTTTGTCACCATTTCTAAAATGTTCCCTTATTAGTGGATTTTATGTGCCGCAACTTGGCAGTGGCCTATCCTTTTTCATTTAACACAACAAAGCATTTGCTTCCTGCAGTAGGCGTTTTGTACACAAGCCTAAGATCATTGTCTTGTATGTCACTACATCAACCTTCACTCCTTTGAGGCTATTAAACAAGTCACGAGCATCTTCTATATCACCAACCTTGCACATCCCGCGAATAGTGATATTTAATGCTGTAATATTAAGTTCTCTTTCACTCATTTGTAGATCTTTGATCATGATCAATGCTTTTTCTAACTTCTCGTTAATACAAAGATCATCTAACAAAATGTTGTATGTCATAATATTTGGAGGCACACCAACATAAACCATTTGCTTGAAAACCTTTTGAGCATTCTCGCAGTTTCCAGCTTGAAAAAATCCTTGGATAAGAGTTGTGTAAGTGATTGTGTTGTTAGTCATCATTTTTGAGACATCTCACGGAAGATTTTCATGGAATACTGTAACCTTTCACTCTTGCAAAATCTATTTATTAGAGAAAAATAAGTCACAATGTCTGGGAGATAATCCTTGCAAATCATGAATTCAAACATTTTCCTAGCCTCTTCCATGCGATCGTGAATGCAGAATTTTTGGATCAGTGAGTATACGTGAAAACATTAGGATCTATAGACCTTTTGGTCATTTCCTTGTACGATTCTTCAGCCGCCAAAAGCTTGCTCTCTTTCGCATGTGCATTGATCAGTGTGTTGAATGTGGCTACATCAAAGATGATTTTTTCTCTCAATCATATCACTTAGTAGCCGAGAGGCGTCAATCCATCTTATTACAAAGGCTACAAATGAGGGAGTTGTAGGTATAAACATTTGGTCTAACACCTTTGTTCTTCATTACACGGAATAAGTGGAATACATCGTCCACATGTTTGTATTTGAAATGATTGTGTTGTAGATCACAACATCAACCTCTATCTTATCTTCCTTAATTTTCTTGAGAAGGTTTAAAGCCAAATCAATATTACCTATCTTACATACTCCATTTACTACCACACCATAGGTACCCACACTCGGTTCACAGCCTTTCCTCACCATTCTCTCAACTAGAGCCACTGCTTCAGAAAATTTGTTGTGGAGAAATAGCCCATGGGCCAGAGTGTTGAATGTGACAGTATTAGGTTTGTATCTCATATCCACTATTTGTTCAATTAAAGCTACGACATTTGAAACTCTCTTATCGAGACAAAAACCATTGAGCAACATAGTGATCGTGACTATATCAAATTCATACTCGTGTTTAATTGTCTTCCCAAGAATAGCTAACACAAGAGGGAACTGAGAAGAGTGGCGAAAATAGCAGTTTAACAAAATATTATATGTATATAGATTATGTGTAATCCACAACATTTGAATCTGATCGCCTAAAGAGATGAAAACATCAAACTTCTTCTTCTTGGTGATGGCACTCAACAATTTCATGAACTCAATAATGAAAGGAAAGGGATGAGACTTGACAATCTCATCGAACATACCAACATCATCATCTAACTTAATATCACGAAGGCCACTTCTCGGTATCGCTTTGTAATCATAATTGAGACCATGAGAGAACGCTCGAAACCCATATCTTCGGCAAATAAAATCGTAAAAGTACCTTTCTAGAGAAAGTCCGTCGAAAAGTTCTCTTTCTTGACGAAGAAATCATCATTTCTCTCCATAGTTTTGCTAAGAGAAACATCTGTGTCAGCCAACCGATGAAGAAAGACATTGTTGCTCTCAATTTTCATGTTGAATTCACCATGCATATCGGCATACCTTTCATCAAATGCATTCAACAGCCTCTCCTCCACTGCTCTGAGATCACTGATAAAATTGAAAGACAGAGGAGGAAGGACGTTGTCTTGCTGCCTCTCTTGTTGCTCATTAGTCTCTTTCCAAGACTCAACATCTATGTTGTAAAAGTCTTTCCAAAATATCTTCTTCTTCTATTCTCTTAGCCGCTTGTTCCAGCTATCAGCAACTGCGTCAATTGCATCCATCTCATCATCAGAATAGTCCTCCATTATTCGCTCCATAAGAGACACCTCATCCAAATCAGATTTCAAAATGGTTTGAATACCTTGTTTGAAAATAGAAAGTGAAATCATTATCAAAACTATAAGGATCTGAAATATAAGTAAAGATAATAAACAAAATGAAGATAAGTATGGAGAAAGGACCCTCACCTTTGTAGTACCAAACGCTTCATTGATCTCATTCAATGGGAACCTTTAAGCGAACTTATTGTCCATTTACCCATGCACATCTTGGACATGCTTTCTCTGCTCTTGGTCACCAATGCACTTAAAATCTAGAAGCTGCACAATCACATATATTATATCATAAAAACCAGTCTCTTTCAAATAAATAGCTAAACTTCAGAATTTGTTTAATTACCTCTAAAGGGGTAATGAAACGGAGAAACATTCATGTATCTTTCATCTTTCCTTTAAACCAGTCCATCATGGGAAAAATGTCACTAATGCATATTTCATAAGTGTATCTACCCATGGAAAATTCTACAGAGGAGTCTAAATTATTACAATATTCTAAGGATCAAATCATCTGTGACTCCATACTTTTTCTTGTCATCTGTGACTGTGACCAAGAAGTACATGACAACCATATACAACCTATCATCATCATCTTTATCCATGGAACACAACTTATATTTTACTTCAGTGACATATAGTTTCAGTACTACTCTTCCAAAGACCCTTTCCACGAAATCTAAGCTACCTAAAATTTTATAATTCGGTTCAAAAACAATGGCAGTCTAAACCCTAATAGAATACCTAATCAGAATTCCATTGACTACACATCAGCAAACCATATTCGTATCTAAACAGGCTGTTCTTAGAAGAAGTAACCAAAGATCCAGAACCTTACAGTTTGAGTGTTTGTACATATGCCAGAGGTGCTTGAACTAGGGGTGCGTTCTGAACCAATCCTTTTCTCTTTCCTGAAGAAAACCATCCAACATTTGAATAGTGTTGTGCTCATGACAGTTTGTGGATATCTTGCACGTCTCGTTATATTGAGACGGCTTAAAAAAGAACTTCGAGGCTGTATAAAGGTTGGCGATCTTCCTCTGTATCCTCAGCTCTATCATTTTGGTATCTGACAGCCAAGATTACATCTTATCATTCCCGATTTACCTGTGTTCTATTTGTACGGTTTAGATTATTAGTTTATGTTGTCACAAATCCATATACAAAACAACAACAACTAAAATTCAAATTTTTTAACAGATATGAGAAACCTTAACAGGATTTTAATTGAGTATCAAGAATCTAAGACAAGTCAAAATGATCAACAAAACTTGAATCTCTGTCGGCGATATTTAGGGCGATTAGCCGTTATCGGTGGTTTTTCCACTGCGCCTCTTTCAATCTTTGACGGGGATTGATTTTCTCAGTGTTTATGGGTGTCATGGGGCAGTTATTTGATGATTTCATGAGGTTTCCCTCAATCTATGAAGTGGCGATAATGGCCCACTACAATGAATCTCAATGTCTCAACTGCTCTTTTTTCAAGGGATTTAAAGGCAAAGAGATGGGATTATTAGAACAAAAAATTATAGCAAAAGCTTTTCTTTTCTCGAGATATCTTGTCTTCAAATCAACATCAGTGGCGGAAAATCTTCATCCAGGATACAAGAGATAAACCTGGGAATTGTTGATGCCTCTGAGGTTATTCTGATGGATATGGAGGAAGAAACGGTGGAGGCAAATAAATTCCTCTTGCTGGTGACGCCCTTGGTGCCATGTAAACAGAATCATCGTTCTCGTTCTATGTTGATCTCTTTACCGCGCGTATGGAGCCTTGCTGGGTTGATCTCAGGAAGAATTATTGAGAGGAGTTCACTTAAGTTCGTCTTCCCTTCGGATGAGTTTTTGCAATCTGTCTTAAACAGAGACCCTTGGGCGTTTGGTAACCGAATGATGGTGATAATGAGTTGGTTTCCAAGAATGACAGACGTTGCTCTCAACTTCATTCCTTTTTGGGTGCACATTCGTGCTATCCCCTTTCTGTATCTCACTCCAAATGTCATCCACAACATTGCTAGTAAGTTAAGAACAGTGATTGGAGGCGACTTTGATCAACATATTGGAGGTGTTTGTGAGTTCGTAAGGGTCCGAGTTAATTAGGATGTTACTCGCCCTCTCAAATTCCAAGAAAATCTATCAATTCCAAACGGGGATAAACACTGTTATTTCGTTATGTTATGAAAGGCTCCAAGGTTTCTGTCATGTTTATGGCTTGCTTACACATGATATTGGTGATTGTAATATGCAGGGACCTCAGCCTCATGAAGTAGATGAAGATGATGATGCATATGAGGGGACACTAGCTGTTGACTTAGAGCAGTTGCATTAGGGGCAGTATCTTTCAGTCCCTGAACCAATGGTTGAACAAGGTGATGAGGTGATGGAGGGGCCTCCTCTGATTTAAGATGTTGTCCAAGACCAAATTCCAATTGATAACCAAGTGGAAGAACTTCATATACCCATTGAGAGATCTGTTCAGAGGCGGCCAGAGTTGCGTACGAGAACCTTTGTTGACCGATTGGTTCATGAATGGGAAGACAAAGAGGTAGTGGTGTCTAAGAAGGAGGTGTTAGAAAAGTATTCTACTGTTTTTCAAGGAGTTGAGGAGAGTCATCATGGGATGGAACAATATGGAAGTTTCCTGCTGGCAACACCTCCCGTCTCTGCCTCCAAGCCAGTGGTTATGGATTTTGAAGCTCAGGGTGAGCCTGGTCTTCTGAGTTTGGTGCAATATGTGTGTGTAGATAGCAAAAAGTCAAGAGGAAAAAGACAACATATATGATAAATATGCCATTACAGGAGTGCATAGTTTCAGTGAGTAGAATGGTCTACAAAAGCTCCAGTCCGTGTATGGGGACACATATGATTCATTTCCGGACGCAGAAACACTTTTCAGAGGCACGGTCGGCCCGAATCCACTAGAGCTTCCACGAGGACAATCGCTTGGAACTGACGAGGCTTGGACAATGACCTGACAGTTCGACATCTTCAAGAGATGAATTCTAAATATCTCTCAGATATCACTTGCCTCATCGAGAGAAAACAACAAGACAACTATGTTCGTGATATTATATGTGATATAGGTTTTAATGGTTCTGTAATTGTATCGCGTAGGGGATTAAGTGGAGGTTTGGTAGTGATGTGGATAAAAGATGTCGCTTTCACATTATTGTATGATTCTCTAAATCTGGTAGACTCCTATGTTGAAATCAATGGATTTGCTTTCTATTTCTCTTGTGTTTATGGCAACGCGGTTCAATCTTTACGACATGATGTCTGGGAAAGAATAGAAAGAATTGCTTCTTCTAGAATAGGTCCATGGTTGGCTACATGAGATTTTAATGAGATAAGAGGGAATCAAAAGAAAAGAGTGGAAGGTTACGACCAGAAGGAAGCTTTATTGATTTTCAGAAATATGATCAGAACTTGTAATTTTGAAGACTTGCTTCACTCTGGTAATGATTTTTCTTGGGTTGGGAACAGAGGGATTCACAATGTTCAATGCTGCTTGGATAGGACTTTTTGTTATCAAGAGTGGATCTCTGCTCTTCATGCGTCTCATAGTGAATTTATTGAGGTAGGGATATCAGATCATAGGCCAGTCGTAACTATGATAGCTGTGGAGGAAATGCAAAGAGTTTATTGATTTCGGTTTGATAACTGAATGGTTCAGAGGGAAGGATTTGGTGGAGCGGTGATGAAGGGCTGGAACAAAGGTCAACCCAGGCAAAGTATGTGTCTTACTAAGAGATTGTTGAATTGTCGCAAAGAGATTTCCAAGTGGAAACGATGCAACAGATTTAACTCCAAAGAGCAAATATCTATTCTTAAGGTTAAGCTTGACAAATCTCAATAGGATGGTGCAAATCCTTTGATGCTAAATAAGATTACGCAAGACCTTGGCAATGCATATAAAAATGAAGAAAAGTTATGGAAAGTTAAAAGTAGAAACACTTGGCTGAAATGCAGAGACATGAATACTCATTTCTTTTATGCCACTACAAAAACAAGAGCGTCAAGGAATATGTTGTTTTCGATCATGGATGATGAGGGTAACATAATGCATGGGGAGAATAACATTGGGAAAGTTGCATAAGACTGTTTTACACAGCTGTTTAAATCATAATTGGGTTTGCAGAATAATTATTTCCATGTGTTCAATGGATTTGAAGCTCGTGTGACACAAGAGATAAATGAAGATTTAACAAAACCGGTCACATTGGAGGAGATAAAGGCTACTGCTTTTGTATAGGAGCTACTAAAGCTCCTAGACCCGATGGTTTCAATACATCTTTCTATTATAACTATTGGGAGGAGATCAAAGACTCAATAGTGGTGGAAGTGAAATGATTTTTTGAAGAGGGAAAGTTAGATGTTGAGCTCAGTCATACCAGCTTATGCTTGATCTTGAAAGTTTCTGCGCCACACTTTATGTCGGAGTTTTTTCTAATACCTCTATGCAACGTTAACTATAAGATTTTTCCAAAATTTTAGTAACAAGGCTGAAGAAACATTTATCGAGCTTCATTTCAAAAAACAAGTGGCCTTCATTCCAGGGAGAACGATAACAAATAACTTGTTAGTGGCTCATAAATTGATGCATGCATTAAAGGTGGGAAAGCGATGTTTTGCTTCCTATTTAGCTGTCAAAACAGATATTGCAAAGGCTTATGATCGTTTGGAATAAGACTTTCTCTGCCAGACAATGCATATAATGGGTTTGGTACAAGATGGATTCAATGGATAATGATATGCGTTCGGACCGCTTCTTTTCTGTTTTCATAAATGGTTATCCTAAGGGTGATATACGGTCGCAGCGGGAAATTAGATAGGGAGATCCGTTATCACCTTATTTATACATCCTCTGCTCGGAGGTGTTAAGTCATTTGTTAAATTAAGCAGAGGCAAAAGGGGAGATATTAAAGGAATAAAAATAAGTATTGCAAGTCCACCGATTGCATGTCTGATGTTCGCGGATGATTCTCTCTTCTTTTGCCAGGCAAACATGAAATCAATTTCAAAGCTTAAAGATATTTTTTCAGTATGAGAGAGCTTCTGGTCAGATAGTTAACACTAGGAAATCATCTATCTCCTTCGGAAAACGAGTTCCTGAGATGCAAATGACTAGGAGTCAAAGAATCTTCCATATTTTTAATGATGGTGGTTGTGGAAAATATCTAGAACTTCCATAACAGTTCGACCGCAAAAAAGTGCATCTCTTTCAATATATTATTAAGAAAGTATCTGAAAGAACAAGAGGCTGGAATAAGAGATTCTTGTCCCAAGCTGGAAAATAGATCCTCTTGAAAGCAGTTGCAATGACGTTACCAATAAATTATTTCAAGCCGCCTTTAGCTATATGTGACAAAATTAATAAGTTTTTATCAAATTTTTGGTGGAATGATTTTCAAGATAAGAAAGGAATGCATTGGGTGGTGTAGAAAAGAATGAGTTGATAAGTTACCTACATCATGTGTTCTTAAGATTGAGCAGGAGATGGCAAAGGAAAGTGCTCGTATAATGGAAAGGAAAGAATCCAAGAAAAGTGGTTGAAGTTGAGAATTCACTAAGGAAGGAGAAGACTCTTATTCACTGAGAGGGTTTCTTACTTTTTGTTTACTTATGCATTGTCATTTTAGTAAGTGAGCATTACTATAATAATTGTGTAAGTGTCGAGTATTGAATTATCAATTAACATATCAAATACAATTCTCCTTACATCTCTCTCTCTCTCTCTCGATCTCATCTTCTTCTTCTTCAATTCTTCTGATTCTCACCTCCTTCTTCTACTTCTCATCTCCATTTCTTCAGA
>OVAN01013211.1:0-13023 GCA_900406275.1 Anastatica hierochuntica
CGAAAAGAATGCATTTTGGATGGATTTCAAACATCGAAGGAAGTGTTCGTGCAAAGCTGGAAAATACCTAGGAATTAGGACACAGATCGACCGATCCCTGTCCCGATCTGCGAACCGATTTTACAAAGAACCAAACCGAACTTATTTCAAACCGGATTACAACAAAAAGACCTAAGCTCGTGTTTTCCTTTTCATTATGCACTTTTAGAGATTTTTAGAGAGTTAAAGAGAGTTTGTAATCTAGGGAGAAGAAGCCTATTTGTTCTTAGATCGAGAAGTCTTCAGAACCCTATTTTTACTCTTGTTTTGCATAATACAATCATGTCTCTCTTGAAATGGATATGTGTTTTTCTATTTCCATGAGTGAGTAGTCTGTTCGTTGGGTTTAGGAATTCTCACATAGGGATTCATGAGTTGTTGATATAGAATCACATGATTAGGGATATAATGTAATGGATCTCCGTCTATGATTGTTCATAATGCATGACACTGAATTGATCACTTAGTTTTTGAACTTAGGTAATTTAACTGCTGGAAGATGAATGTTTAAATGCCTGAATGAATTATAGATGATCAATTTTTCTTAAGCCAACGGAAATTGATGTTTAAGATAATTGTGAACCTATCGAATATGTTAGTAATGCATGATTAGAAATCGAGGGTCAACATAAGTTAGTCTTGAGATTTCTACTACATAGGGAGCTGTGAGTACGAAAGTAGATCAGTTCCACATAAGAATTTGAGTTCAAGACGATTCTTAACCTCTTTCCTAATCTTTAGTTTGAATCAACAATGAATCGTTTCCCTGAGAATACCCGATGCCCAACACTTCTTTGATTGTGTTACAACCTCGTCACTTGCTGCCTGCGTTTCTGTGTTCCATTGATTTCTATTTTTGCATCTTTTTAGCCTTAGCTCGATGTTTGATTCTATTTCTTTGTGCTACCTTTGGTCTCTCTGGATTCGATCCCGAACCACTACAACGTACATCTGTACGCTTGCAGTGTTATATCGGGCGAAAACCTGAGCTATCAGATCTATGGAGGCTCTATGGATGGATTCAAGGTGGATTTGGAGCTAAGAAATCAAGGGAAAAAGAAGCAAAAGGCTATGGAAGAGTTGAAGATCAGCAAGGCATCAAAGAGGAGCAAGAAGCCATCAAAATTGCTAAAGGGAAGCTCCCATCGACCTTGAGGTCGACGGCCAGCTACCTAAGGTCGATGGCTGCCTACCTTTCTAACAACCATAACCTTAGCTGCCGAAGAGAAGCCCCCATCGACCTGAGGCTTGCTCCCATCGACCTTGGAGGTCGATGGTTGATAACCTTTGTCAAAAATGCCCTTATTTTAGGGCTTCATCCACTCTCTCATTAGTATAAATATCTCCTTATGTTTCAAGAACAAGAAACAACTTTTGAGACCTCTTTTTAGACATTTTTAGACACTTGTTTTGAGATCTTAAAACCTTGTAATAACTCTTTGTTTGTTTGAGTGATTTGGATATTAATCTTTCTATCTTTCTCTCTAGATCTACTCTTCTAAAACCATGGGAGCTCAAAGACCCATTTCATGTCTTTGGATTTCCATGAGATATAGTGAGTAGATCCTTCTTAGAACTTGAGATATGGTAGGCTAGGGTTAGATCTAGGATTGTAATGGATGTTTAGGCTAGATCTTGGCATAGATTTCTACTAGATCTATTTTAGTTGTTCAAAAATTATTGCTTGCTCAAAGACGCCTAGAAAGTGTTCGATGAACTGCTTGAGAGAACTAGATCTATGTCTTTCACTTGGGCCCATGAGAGTGGATGATACCTAGGTCCTAAATGGCTAAAAGGGCTTAAGTTAGACTATCACATGCATGCTTAGATGGGCAACAAACGAGAGTTGAGCCTTGTAGTGTGTATAGGTGAATAAATCTTTGTCACGAGAGTGGGTTGATCGATTATTAAGGGACCCTTGGTCTAGGAATAAGATCGATCCTCTAATAAAGCCTTACGCAAAATCCATTACTTTCTTAGATTGAACCCGACCCATAATCGTTTTCTCTAGATCCTATCTTTCTTTTGATTAGATCCAAGTTTACTCTTTGCTTTCATGCTATTTTGTTATTGCTTTCCTTATTGCACAATCACCATGTTTACCTTCACTTTCGATTAGGTTTAGTAGAGACCCGTGACAATCTCTTACTAGATCGCCTTCTAGACTAGAACCCTTAGCATATTCTCCTTGTTTAGGTTCTACTAGCACAAGCCTCTAAATCCTTGGACGACCCTAAAATACTACAATTGACCCCGTTCTCTTGCGTAATTGAGCGTAGGGTATTAGGTTTTATAAATATTAAACTTTGGCACCAAGAAAACTTCTACGTCACATATAGATGCATTTCAAGTGAATATGTTAGGTGGTTGGAAGCATATAGGGTACATTTGGCAGAAAGAACCATGCTTTGTAAGTAGACTTAGTCATGCTTACAATCCAATGTCCTCACTAGTAGTAATATAATGCTTAAACCATCTAGAAATTTGGAAAATCAATGTTTGGAATTGACTTTTTGAAGTTCTTTGTGAAAATTGAAGCATTTAAGAAGAACTTTATTGAATTTAGTTTTTCTTGCTTATGGTCTGGAATTTCTCTTTTATGGTAAAACACAAGACAATTGAGTTATGTTTTAACTCTATTTTACCACTCTTCATAATCTTAATGGCTACTCTCATCTTAAGAGTAGTTACGCCACCTTGGGAACCCAAAAATTTACTTCTAAGACACTCCTAATCATTTGAATGTGAGGTCTCTATTGGAAAATGCACACATGGGAAAGAACTCGTGTAAAATGAAATTTAACGACAAAATCTAGAGCTTCCGTAGGGTTGTCCTCATTTTAAAGTTAACTAGAATTTATGAAGGGTTTTTCGATTCATTCATGGGTTTAGGGATTCATTCTTGGTGTATCTAGTTTCAAGAACCTGAGAAGTATGTTCTTAAATGAGAAATAATGCAAGTGTGGTTATGCAAAACGAAAAGGATATCTAGGTAGTGGAGTTTAAGATATTCAAAAATATGTCTAGTTCTAGCATAAGTCTCCAAAAATGAAATAGAAAAGAGAGTAACTAATGGTACTCAAAAGGAAAATGAATAGAAGGAATTGATTTAGCAATAGTTTTTCTAAATGAAAAGAAATATATAAAAGAGATTCTAGAAGATAAAGAGCTTAAGTGAAGGAAAAGAAGAATATCTAAGTCTTTATTGGGAAATGAAAGGGGAAGTTGTTGAAATCATTGGGAAAAAATCGATAAATCATGCTAAGAAAGAGCGAGAGGTGTTCGATCCTAGAGCCTTCGGAAGGGAAACACATCCGGGTAGTGTAGGAAATTAATGGGAATCGAGTTAAATAGCTTAGTGGAAGCAACATCTTTGTATGCATAAGTTGTTGGGTTACTACCTTGATTTTGCCATATGTCTTGCATTACTCGTCTTTGAGAGAAGCCACCTTTGAAAATTGAGTGAAACCTCTTCTAAAACATGTCTTTTAAATATATCCTTTATTATTTGTGAGTAGTCTCTTAAGATGGATCTTAGTTATTTGAGATTTTGCAAGATAGGATTGAAATGATGGTGTTAGAAATGTTTTATATTTAGTTTCCAATGGATTGGAAGGTCTTAATGCTAGATTTGAATGAATCTTGATGTGTATGCAAGAGAGGTGTTCGATAAAATGTCTAGGAGAACATAATTCATGTCATCCAGGAGATACATACGAATGGGTAAGCGAGCAAAGATCAAAGACCTTCACAACCCAAGAAGTTGGAAACTTTTTTTGACGTTTTTTTGACATGAAGTTGGAAACTGAGAGATATCACTTATTTCATAAGATTTAATGATTTCAAAACATCTATTTCATGTCCTCAAAGGCCTGACACTTAATCATAGATCTCAAAACCCTATCATATATTCCAGGTTTCCAGTGTTAGATTTTAGTATGAAATATTTGAGATTGTTGCTGGAAAATGAAGAGAATGAGAAATGTAACAAGGAAGAGAATTGTTTTTCCTTGATAGTTTGAATTTGTACAATTGGTTTCTTAAATAAAGAACCATGAGAAACAAATACAAGTAAACAACAAAACAAGTAAAGACAAAATAATTAATGAAGAAGAGCTTTGATTCCAACGGCTAGGAGGCTTGGAAAGGGACACCTCCTTATTGTCTCTTAAAAAAGACATGTGACTCTTGTTTCCTAAAGTAGCAATGTACAAATTCTCCTTCTAGCTTCCAACAACCATATTCCTTCCTTTTAGTAGATTTATGTTGAATTATATATTCCACAACTATGACTAAGAATTAATTCTTATCCTGGAATGATTAATTTTATTCAAATAGAATTAATATCTTATTACTCCCTCTCATGCTTACTATTGGACCTTACTATAGTTAAGATTGGATACATGAATTCTTGCCTCATTAAAACCTAAGTGTAAAAACTTTTTGGGACAAAGCCACACTTAGAAAAAAGAGCACAAGTACTCAAGGTTATGGGGAATCATTGCCGTTTGACATCCATGAGCCCAAGCTTTGAGTGAATGAACTCAAAAACCTTCTTTTTTGCTCCTTTGATGAATATGTCGACTAGGTGGTCTTCACTTCTCGTATAACACGGCAAGATGACTCCTTGTCCCACCATTTATCAATCTTTGTGGCAAACAACTTCTATATGCTTTGTCCTCTCATGAAACATTGAATTTGAGGTTTTATGGATGACAACTTGATTATCACGATGCATTGCGATTGGAGAGGTTGATTCAATGCTTAAGTCCTTAAGTAGATTCTTGATTGAAACCAATTCAATCGTCAGCTTCCTCATAGCTCTATATTCGGCTTCAACACTTGAACATGAGACCACCTTCTGCTTCTTGCTCTTCCATGTGACTAAGTTGCCTCCAATGAATGTGAAATATCTCGTGGTTGATCTTCTATCTACTCTATTACAATCCCAATCCGCATCACAATATCCCACAATCTCAGTGTTCTTGTTGCATGACGTGGGTCAAGCTTAATATTTATAAAATCTAAGCCCTACTTTCTATCCCGCAAGATAATGGGGTCAGTTGTAGTACTTTAGAGTCGTCAAAGGATTTAGAGGCTCGACTAGTAGAACATAAGCAAAGAGAATGCAATAAGAGTCTTAGTCTATGTGGAAATTTAGTAGGTGATTGTCACGGGACTCCACTAAATCTAATGGTAGTCAAGGCGAAACATGGTGAAAACTCATAAAACAAAACAATAAGAAAGCTAGTAAGAAAGTAAAACAATAAAAGACTAAACTTGGATCTAATCAAATATAAAGATAGGATATTGTGACAATGGTTATGAGTTCGGGTTCAATCTAGAGATGTGATGAACTTTGGTAAGGCTTTATTAGAGGATTGAAGCTATTCCTAGACCAAGGATCCCTCCATTACCGATCAACCCACTCTCGTGACGAAAATCTATTCACCTATACACGTTACAAGGCTCAATTCTCGTTTGTTGTCTATCTAAACATGTATCTGATAGTATGGCTTAAGCCCTTCTAGCAATTTAACACCTTGGTGTCCCATCGATCAAACTACTCTCATAGCTAAAGGTGAAAAACATAAATCTAGTTCTCTCAAGCATTTCATCGAACACTTTCTAGGCGTCAATGAGCAAGCAAATAACTATAAAGAAATAAACTAGATCTAGTAGAAATGTATGCCAAAGTCTAGCCTAATCACCCATCACAACCCTAGATCTATCCCTAGCCTACCATATCACAAGATCCAAGAAGGATCTACTCACTAAGAGTCATGGAAATCCAAAGACAAGAGTTGGGTCTTTGAGCTCCCATGGTCTTAGAAGATTAGATCAAGAGAGAGAGATGAAGAAGAAAAGATCCAAATCACTCAAGAAAAATAAAGAGTTATTACAAAGTCTTATATCTAAAATGAAAGAAAAGTTTGTGTTCTTAAGCAAAGATAAGCATCTGTTATATTCTTTGTACATAAGGGGGATATATATACTAAAGGAAGGAGTGAGAAAGCCCTAAAAAAGGGTTCTATCTCGTCAAAGTCGCCTGCCATCGACCCAAGGGAGGCTACCATCGACCTTTGGGTCGATGGTGATTCACATTGGGCAGCAAGGCTGTCAAGGGAGGCTAGCATTGACCTCTAGGTCGATGGCAGGGCCTCTTGGCAGCTTCTTGCGCCTTCTTTCTTCTCTTTGATGCCTTGCTTGATCCCAACTTCTTCCATAGTGCTTAGCTTCCTTTTGTCCTTGGTTTTTAGCTCCATTTCCACTTTAGATTCACGTCTAGAGCCTCCATGAATCCATCTTGAAGTTGCACCTACAAATGCAAAGAAAGTGGTATGCAAATGCAATATGCTCCTAATCTAAACTTTAGACTTAAACTTATGCATTCTAGGACTTAAATGCAATATTTACAACCTAAATGTGGATGAAACTAAGCTAAAATGTATCAAAATATGCATGAAAATATGTACACATCAACATCAAGTAAACAACAAAGACAAAACCCGCAAATGAGGTTTGCAAGTGGGAACTCAAAACTAAGATAAGAAAAGTAATTTCTTATGCCCAATGTCCTCAAAACAACTAAAATGGTGCAAAGATCATCTAAGAGCCTAAGTACTTCTCCATGATCATCACAAAACCAACTCTTAGAATCTAAGCTAAGCATCCATAAACCATCTCATCGCCAATTCGTTTTTACACTCAATTAAGCTTAGGCATGAGTTCTTTACCTATGGGCAATTCATCTTATCCATTCGGTTTGGAGTTAAAAGAAGGGCTTTATGTAAAGAAGTGTGAAAAGAAGAGGGTTCTCTCTATTTAAAGTGTTTTCTCTCAAACAAAGTAGTGTAAGAAAATAGGCAAAAGCAAGGTGATAGCCAAACAATTTTCCATACAAAGTATTTACTTCCTCTAATTATTCCCACCCCATTGCGTCCTAAGGATCTAGACACTTACTTGATATACT
Source organism: Anastatica hierochuntica (assembly GCA_900406275.1). NCBI lineage: Eukaryota > Viridiplantae > Streptophyta > Magnoliopsida > Brassicales > Brassicaceae > Anastatica > Anastatica hierochuntica. Next base: position 7,013 of record OVAN01013211.1, read on the forward strand.
GTCCATCCTATATCTAGAAACCATAAACTTTTATTAAACCAAACTCACTCATTCTTTTTCTTTCTTTTTGTACATAACTAGAGATTCTTAAACTTTAAACTTCTTAGCTACTAACCTTCTTTTGATTTTAAGAGCCACTAACTAATTACTTGGATTCTTTCTTTCTTTTTTATTTTAAGGGTGGACTCTCTAAGCTTTTAGTTTCTAAGGTTAGAGCTTAAATTTAGTACTAATCTCCAGTGCCCTTTCTTTCACTTCTTTTTCTTATCTTTTTTCAATTTTTCCTTCTTTCTTTTTCTCATTGAAATACCCTAGGATCATATAAGCACTAAGGAACATCTACTTGACTCAATACACACTAACCATTCCCAAGACTTAGACAAACCCCAAATCACAAAGATTTTCCCTCCTATAACTCTAGTTAGCCTTAAAGTGAGGCTAACTCTAAGGAAGTATCCTCTTTGTCGTTCAACTTCATTTCACTCGGGATTTTCCTCGTGTGTGCACTTTCCTAAAGAGGCCTCACATATTGAAATAATAAGGGGTTTTGAAGGAAAGGTTTAAGGGTAGGTCACTACTATAAAGTTGAGAGTAGCCATTTGAGCTAAAAAAGAGTAGTAAAAGACTGTTAAAACATAACTCAAATTTAGTGATTTCCCATGGTCAAGTATGACAAAGCCCATAGCAAGATGCTAAAATTCATTAAAAAAGTCATCTTAGATAGGAATTGACTCAAAAGATAGCTTACTTCCACATTCGCAAAGACCATTAAGTGGTCAATTCCGATCACGAATTTTCCTAAGACAAAAAGTGGTCTAGGCAACATCTTACTTCTAGTGAGGGCATTATTCATTAAACAAAACTCAACTATCTATGAGGTAGTTTCATCATTGTTCCCTATGCAAAGTGAAATCTGGTATGCTCCTACAAACTAAATATTCACAAATGTATGCAGTCTATATGCAAAACTTTGAAAATCTTTTTGGATTTTAGAAATCTTTTCGATTTTTTTTTAGTTTTTTATAAGTCATAACTATCTACAATGCAAGACTCAATATCCATGAAAAGAAAACAACAAAACTCAAAATAGCATTAGTACTAAGCCCCTCCCCCAGACTTAAAGTTCATCGTCTCGATGAATTTTAAATCGTGAGAGTGACTCGTTAAAAATGCATAAATAAAACGAAAATATGTAATGGTATATACAAGGGATAGTAGGTGTACCTTTAGAAAACTCATATGTATGAGTGTCTTGTGGATCCGGCGGAGGAATCGGGCTCATTGTTGTTACGTTTTGATCTTCGTGTCCGAGATGAAGAATGGCCGACGGGATCTTTCCCATGTCTCCTCCGAGATGGCTCTTTAAACGATATCCTTGTTGGTTCATTCCTTGCTCTTGTGGTTCTCGGATCACCAATGGCAGAAGAGATACCGAGTGCCTTGGTTGTTGGTTTTCATGACCAGTTAAATCCTTATCTTCCGCTTCTTCCTCACTTGATGTGGCATATCGATTATACTTGTCACTCTTCTTCATCCTCCTCTACAATTTAGTGAGAAAGTTTCCTTGTTTCTTTATGATCTTCTATTGGTCATTCACCTTTCGTTCCAAGTACATCTCGTAGTTATTTCTTCGGTAATCCGTTGGTGGTTCTTCTCTTTTGTACTCAAAGTCGAAGGTATTTTCATCTTCTTGGTTAGGTTGCGGCTCATGGGGATCAGACTTGTAGAGTCTTGGCTCACTCGGTAGGGAGTGACAGTTGACAAGTAGGTGTTGAGGTAGACGGAATGAGAGGTTCTCATCTTTAGTGGTCGTGTTGTGCTCTCCTTATCAATGAACAAATAGATCACTTGGATGTTGGTGAAACGATGGTACTCATATAAAAACTTCTCCTTGACCAAATGATTCATGTACATTTTTTGTTCTCCCTTCAACTTCTGTAATTCCCCAAGGTTAACTCCCACATGGAGAAACAATGGAGTGAGGAACCCGCCTATGCGTATCAAAGATTTACTCGTGGTCCTGAACTCTTCATGGTAATCTAACATCTCAGAGATGAAGACACCTCTGTTGTTCACATTGTTTCCCTTGAGGTCATCCATTATCTCCCCACTTGGTCCTTTCATAACCGTCTTGAGACTTTGGAACAATAACTTTAAACTTAAGGGGCTCACTAGTTTAGGTGAGCTTCTTCCCACAAATGTGTTCCCAAGCAACTTCAAAAGGTATCGAATGGTTGGGTTTCGAACCTTTGATAGATTGGCCGAACCTTCTTCATATTCTCCAAGTGCTATTCTCTCCCAAAGTATTCTTGATTCAAGTTCGTACCCATAACCAAACTCTTCCTTCGTTGGATCAAACCCATATACTTGACAAATCTCCTCAAGAGGTACCTTGTAAAAGTCCTCCTTGATTCTAAACGTGAGGTACCATCGCTTTCATAAGGACCACGTCCTTGTACGATGCTAACCGTTAAGAGGAATTGGAGAGTGGGGTGACGGTAAATCAGATGGTTCATCGATAGAATGTGCCCCATGTCCATTTTCCTAATCAAGTACTTCACTTGATTATGAATCTCCATCTCCCTCAAAATGTCCTCATCTGCCGAAGTTGTCCCAACGACCTTGGCGTTTTCTTGGAGATGCAAGTAAAGGCTTGTCTCCTCATCATACCAACTTGCGTAAGTCACAATTGCTTGTTCACTTTATGCCATTTCTTCGGATCTACAAAAGAGAGTAGATATTGTGATTTCAAAATTTCTTAAACAAGCGAATGTAAAGGCATAAGAAGTATTTATCCTTGAATCAATTTTAAACATTCAAGAACAAGTCATACTAATTCCTGATTCTTTGCATACTTCCTTAACCAAATCATTCAATCTAAATGCCGTACTAAAAGGATGCACATGGACCGAAATTTTTCTTCAAAAATGATCAAAATTTTCGGCCACTTCCAAGCCTAGCATTATCAAAATTTCACGAATAACAGAATGATGCATATATCATGAGTAAGATGCCTGTTATGGGTGATTCTGGTCGTTCTTTGTAGCACTACGGAAGCTGGAGGTTAATGAATGTATGCAAAGGTTTTGGAACGTTTTAGCTAAGCATAGAGATCGAGAGATGGCAAAAAGATGCTTGTGTATTGATTCTCTGCTTAAGGTTTTTCGTGCGTGCACGTTCCCCTTTAAGCTTGGTATTTATACATGAGTTTCATGATTATCCCTCCAAGAATTGGATATATCATGATTATCTGTAGAATATATGCATATTTATCTAAAATACATGTCATTATCTATTAGTTGGAATAGCGAAAATAAAGGAGAGGCGGTGGTCGGCTGGCTTTTGGCTTCCGACCATGCATGGTCGTCTGGCTTCTGGCTTCCAGCTATGGGACATCGTCTGGCTTCCTGCTTCTGGGCATTCCCCTGGCTTGAGGGTCTATTGCTATATTCCATCTAAGTCTGGGGAATTCTCATGACCTAAATTACTCCCAACAATTTGCCCCTTATTGCGCAGGTTCGATCTGAAGCTGTGGAATAACATGTCGTCCGGGTGGCTTAGGCAGGAAGCCAACGGTCGCTTAGCCTTTTTCGCTTTTACTTGTGCCGCCTCTGCTTTCCTTAAGCGTTTGCTCGCTTTTGGTTCAAGTTGTACCAGATAATGGGCACTGCTACAATGGGAGATTGCTTCTAGCTCTTTGTCGTCTGGCCTTGGGGCTTCGACTTTTGGATTCTTGCGAAGATCTTTGCAGCTTTCAAGGGGGATTGTTTTGAAAAAATCTTAGCTCTTTAACATGGTGAGAAAGGGAGCTTATAGCCATTGGCGAGGATTGATGAAGATTTGAAGAGGAGAATATAGTTGTTATGCTGCTCGAGAGATTTGCGCCAAGGATTGGACGCGTGCGGCTCATTTCAATTTCTCCTTTTTCTTTTAAACCTTTTCTTCCTTCTTCTTTAGCATTTTCACCTCATCTTCTTTCTCTTACTAGAAATCTTGATCCATCTTCTTCCTCTCTTCGATAAAACTCTTGCTCTCGAAATCCGTTCCAAGCTTTCGATCGGCGATTAAGGTTAGATCATTTTCTTCCCTCTTCTTTTCACTTCTTTTAGGATAGATTCCAGGGGTCGATCTTTAGAATTTCAAATCAACCTTAGCTTTTAGGTCTTTCTTATCCCGACAATTCCTAGACCCAAAATCAAACTTTTCTTGAACCCAGACATGACTAGCTCCAGTGAGGACTTTTCTCTGGTGGCCTCATCCTCTGCTGAGGCCCATGTTCGGACGAGGCGTTTAATCAAAACTAGCCCGTCTCCTGAGGCAGAGGGATCTTCCAAGGATACGGAGATTCCTGAGGCTAACTCGCTGCCATTGCGATCAGCTGCGGGGCCAGAGCTCATGAAGGTTGGCCCCTTCTCGAACATGAACTCTGAGCTCTTGGAAGAATGGAGGCAGAAGTACTCCATTGGAGAGGACGTTCACTTGCGATTGCCTGGGTAAGGCGAGAGGGCTTCTGAGTGCCCAAGGGATAAGATAGCCATGTACGAGGGCTATTTCGAAGCTGGGGTCAGGGGCGTGGTGCCTGACCTGGTGAAGAAGGTCTTTGAGCACTTTAAAATTCGCCCTTCTCAGTTGAACCCGCCAACCTGGAGGATCCTCACTGCCATCCAGGTCCTAAACGAGTTCCACTAGCTGGATCTCAGAGTTGATGAGCTTCTTTACTCCTACTACTTTCCCCATGTTCTTCCAGGTGAAGGTAGATATTAGTTTCGGCCTCGCGCTGGTGCTCCCTTGGTACTGGAGTTAGAGAGGGAGGAGAGGAAAGGGGCGGCCGTCATGAAGCATTGGGCCCAGAAGTTTTTCTTTATGAGAGTCGGGACTTCCCCAGGGTTCTCTAGTCTTTGGAGATTCACTGGTAGGCTAAGGATGTTTTTGTTTCTTCTGCTTCCAGTTTGGTTATTATCCTTTTTTATCTTTTGCCTTTGCAGAAGCATCTATAGAGAAGTCAGAGGCGGGCAAGGAGAAGGCGGAAGAGGCTTTAGAGATCCCTGCTGAGGAAAGAAGTATCCCATTCCTTTTTAGTGAAGAAGCATTGAAACAAAACAGCGTGAGAGGTTGGCTTCTTGCTTCCTTCTTCCTTTGTTTAATTATATCGTGTGGGTTGTGGGAACGGAAATTCTCACTGTCAATGTTATGTGGTTCACGGATTCTGTAGCCAAAGATCAACAGATCAAGATAGCGAATTAGCGAGTTATTGAATAAGAAATACGAAAGTAAACTGCGAAGACAATAAGACAGAAATCGTGAGTAAGTTAGATAACGAAATACGAAATAGATTGCGAAGCGATATGAACTAACAGTGAACAAGTAACAGGGTTCATAAGATAAATTAACGTGAATGAACACAAAGCGAAAACGAGAACGAATCTAAAGTATGCAGAAAGCGTAAACGGAGAGCGATTCGACAGACACAGTTAACAAAGAAGTTAAGGNGGATATTATTCGAATTTCGTGATCGGAGCGTGCGCAACCCGTGTTAAGCCATGTCCGCAAGATCTGTTGGTGATGATTACCTAGAACAAAGACGCAGACTCGTAACCTAGTTGAGACGCAGCTCGCTAACGAAAAACGAAACAAGAACCCTAGTTTTTCTCTGAATGAATGAATNATAAGTGTTTATGTGGTGACGAAAAGCTTTGTGAATGAATGAAATCTAACTCTTTGACTTCGCGTCCTTTATATACCTTTTCGTGGGCTGGCTCGATTTCCTTTTCCATCCCGATTCGTGCATATCTTCTCGCGGGAATATTCCTTTTTCCCTGATTTTTCCAAATCTTTTCGAGATCTTTTCCTTATCTTCCAAACTTGGCATTTTCGAATAAACCCTAACAAACCGTCATTGCTAATGGGCCGGTTCTCGCCCGAAAATTGTAAGTGGACCGTTTCGCGGTATGGGCCCTTGTGGGCCGTTTCGAGGCTAAGTGACCTTTACGACTTATCGCGGAAAACCGTTT
>OVAN01013212.1:0-13023 GCA_900406275.1 Anastatica hierochuntica
CAATCTATGACAGAAAACTTAGTGGATAAGTTGATTCCTCCGGCGCAAACCAGAAGTGATAATTCTCTAATGGTCTGCTTGACTTCCCCCACTGAAGCCCACTAGCGGCGTGGTCTTCTTGATCAAGGCTTCCTGGGTTAGACCCAGGTCCGTGTATGCTCCNTGTATGCTCCCAGGAAAAGTACGTTCGTAGAGCTTCCATTGTCGATGAGTACTCTCTTCACCAAACAATTCGCCCTTGACAAGGAGACAACTGATGCGTCATGATGTGGTGTCAGGATTCCGTCTTGTCCTCCAGCCGTGAAACTTATGACTTCCTGGCTGAGATTTTGGCGCTTGACTTCCGGGGTGCTATGATTGTTTTTAGCGAGCCTTGTGCTTTTCTTGGAAGCGGCATGCGCGATGCCACTTATCTCTGAACCCCCAAATATGACATTGATCACCCTATCGTGCCTTGGGGAATCAGATGCTTGACGGTCGGCTGGGACTCCTTCTTCCTGGTTACCCATCATCTCCTTAGCCTTGTTGGAAAGGAATTCTCCTAGGTATCCCTTCTTGAGAAGCTCGTTGACTTCTATTCTTAAGGATACACAATCCTCTGTTCTGTGACCGTGGTCATTGTGGAAGTCGCACCATTTGTTTGGATTTTGGCGATTGTCGGGTGATCTCATCTTCTGGGGCCATTTGACTTAGCTTCCCATCTCTTTCAAGACTCCTACCAGCTCTGCACTCGATATTGACAGGTTGGATGCGTCCGGCCAGGTATGGACCGGTGGGAATTTATTGACGTCTGGCTTACCAGAGGTTTGTGTCCTTTGGCTTCCTTCTGTCCATCATCTCTGGTAGGTCTTTGGTAGGGCTTGTCATCTCTGGTCGTCTTCTTGGTCCTCATGACTCGAGATTCTTTCCTAGCAAGCAGATCTTCCTCCCACTTGATCTGCGCCTAGGCCCGGGAGAGCACATCTTCCATCGTTCTGTATTGATACTTAGTGAGCTCCTTGTATAGGTCACCATCAGGCAGAAGTCCTCTCTTGAAGGCAGAAATTGCGGTAGCAACACTGCAGTTCGGGATTGTAACTTTCTGATTGTTGAAGCGGTGAAGGTAGCTCCTGAGCGGCTCNCATTGTTCCAGTTGGAATTGATATGAACCATTGCAAGGAGGCCCCCGTCAGGCTAGAGTCGAACCCCTTGCACATGGCAGCTTCCTTATGCTCCTTCTAGATTGCCACAATAAGCATCTTCTGCTTGTATTGTGCAATGTGATTGTCCGGGTCAGAAGTCTCGTCGTACGGCCTGACGAATGGGAAGGTAAACTTCTTGGGCATATCGGTGAGGGCGATCTCCTCTGAGAAGGGATTGTCCGCGTAGGAGCTCAGGGCACTCTTCCTCAGGGGAGGTGAGAAACCCAAAATTTTCTCGATCACCGACTGCAGTGCCTCAAATTTTCTGGAGAACATCTTCTCCAGTCGTCTGGCTTCATCAGAGAGTGGGGCGAGGTCTGCGGCCTGCGGCTCTTCTGTATCCATCAGATCTTCTTGCTCTTGAGCAAGGTTTTGGTCATCTTGGGTCCCCGCTGCTGCTGGGTTTCCTCCCTCTCCCAGGTTATTGGTACGAGGAGTTTCCAGAGTTGGCATCCGGGGTACCTGGACCCTAAACCTGTGATTGGTAGTTTGGTTCGCCGTCAGAGTCGAGTTTGCCTCTCTGATGGTTTCGTTCTTCAACTCTAGTTGACCTCTGCAGCTGCTGCGTCAGACCCAGTTGGGGTCTTATCTCTTTGAAGGTGCACCATCTCTCCTAGTCTCTTTTGCAAAGACTCTAGTTGAGACTGCATCTCATTGTAGGTGAGCTCTGCTCGTGCTGGTTGGATGTTTGCTGATTCATGATTGTCTCCAACCATCGTCACGTAGTTGTTTTTGAAAGCTACCCTCCTTCTAGCGCCAACTGTTATGGGTGATTTTGCTCGTTCTTTGTAGCACTACGGAAGCTGGAGGTCGATGAATATTTAGCAAAGGTCTTGGAATGTTTGTGCTAAGCTTAGAGATCAAAGATGGCGAAAAGATGATTGTTGTATTGATTCTTTGCTTAGGGTTTTCGTGCGTGCACGTTTTCCCTTTAAGCTTAGTATTTATACGTGAGTTTCATGATTATCCCTCCAAGAATTGGATATACCATGATTATCTGTAGAAGATATGCATATTTATCTAAAATACATGTCATTATCTACTAGTTGGAATAGCGAAAATAAGGGAGAGGCGGTGGTCGGCTAGCTTCCAGCTTCCGCCTATGCTTGTTCGTCTAACTTCCGGCTTCCGGCTATAGGACGTAGTCTAGCTTCCTTCTTCTGGACATTCCCCTGCTTTGAGGTCTTACTGATGTACTCCATCTAAGTCTGGGGAATTCTCATGATCTAAATTACTCCCAACACTTCTCATGCTGTAAACATGGTGAATTCTGCTGAAACTTTCAATCCTGACAACAAAGAACAGATTGCTCAGTTAGTGGCTTTACTAAACAGACAACTTTAAGGTTCATCGCATCAAGTCTCTGGTCCATCAACCTCTTCACAACAAGGTTCTATCACAGTGCAAGGTATGCCAGTAATACCATTTCTCTCTGCTTCATTAGTGGAACCAAGCCTTAATTTGCCTAAAATGGTTTGGATCTTAAATATGGGTGCTAGTTGTCATATATGTTTTGATCTTACCAGATTTTCCAATGTCACTAACATCCAAAACACCACTATAACCCTTCCAAACAAAACCATAATTCCTATTTACATTGCTGGTACAATAAAACTCAGTGATAAATTGATTCTTCATCCGGTTTTCTTTGTCCCTTCTTTCCGTTTTAATCTCTAAAGCATTAGTTCTTTACTCAAAAATAAACATCTTTCAGTTCATTTTTATCATGATGCATGGTTTATTCTGGATCATATTCAGGATTCGACGAATGGTCAGGGAAATCTTTCTAATGATCTTTATCTCCTAAACGAAAGTGAATCCTCAAATCCTCAGCATGTTATTGCTTCTATTGTTGTTACTCCTGAACTATGACATCAAAGATTAGGGCATCCAGCAAATTCAAGGATTCAAACTTTATCTTCAAAATCTCAATATTCCTCTTTCAGAGTTTCATTGTAAAATTTGTCATTTGTCAAAACAAAAACGATTACCTTTTATTTCAAATAAAAAATTTCTGAGGAAACTTTTTGTTTAGTTCATATTGATACATGGAGACCTTTTCATGTGACTTCTGTTAATGGTTATAGATATTTTCTCACTTTGGTTGATGATTACACTAGGGCCACTTGGATTTATTTCTTAACATGCAAGAGTGATGTTTCAAAAGTCTTTCTTGATTTCTGAGAATGATCTCTACTCAATATGGTTTTTCTGTCAAAAGTATTCGATCTGATAATGCTCCTGAACTGCAATTTAAAGATCTTTTAAACAAATTAGGAATTTTGCATTATCATTCTTGTCCTTACACACCACAACAGAATTTTGTTGTGGAAAGGAAACACCAACATCTCTTAAATGTAGCTAGATCTCTCTATTTTCAGTCTAATGTTCCTCTTGCATATTGGCCAGAATGTGTTTCTACAGCTATGTTTCTTATTATTAGAACTCCAGCCTCTGTTTTGCATGATAAGTCGCCTTATGAGATCTTAAAAAAAAAGCTTCATGATTATAGTTTTCTCAGAGTGTTTGGTTGTCTTTTGTTATACATCTTAAAGATAGGCATAAGTTCTCTGAAAGGGCTAGACAATCTGTTTTTCTTGGTTATGAAAATGGTTTCAAGGGTTATAAAGTTATAGATCTAGGATACAACACTATATCCATTTCTCGAAAGGTGGTCTTTCATGAAGATATCTCTCCTTTTGTAGATAACAAAACTCAAAAATTTATTCAAATGTTTGATGATTCAATTTTACCTTTTTCAAAAAAACAAAACAAAAATTTCACAAACTTTTATTCAGATTTTGATTTGCAAAATTTTTCAAAACCTTTTATTCTTGAGTTTGTTGTACCAGATGATGCCAATTCCACTTCTATTTTCACTTCCCAATCACCATCCCCACCATCTACAACAAACTCACAACCTCAAAATCCATCTTCCCCTTTACCAAATCCAGTTAGTGATATGGAAAATGTGCTCAGGCCACGCAGACAGGCAAAAGCACCTAGTTATCTTTCTCAGTACCACTGCTCTCAAATTCAAAAAGAGCAATCCTCATCTCCTCTTTCTTGTGGTACTGAATTTCCTCTCTCTGATTTTTTGTCCTACGATAATATCTCTCATGAGTATCGTCTGTTCTGTTTTTCACTTTCTTCTTTGAAAGAACCTAATACATTTAAAGAAGTTGTGTTGATGCAACCTTGGCTTGATGCGATGAACAAAGAGCTCACTGCTTTAGTAGATGCTTCTACTTGGGCTATTTGTAACATCCTATTGGTTGCAAATGGGTCTACAAAATCAAACACAAGTCAGATGGTTCTATAGAAAGGTTTAAGGCTCATTTGGTTGCCAAAGGATGTACACAATTATAAGGGATATATTATATGGATATCTTTAGTCCTGTGGCTAAATTCTCCTCTAACACACAAATGCATTCTTGCATGGTGATTTAAATGAAGGTGTGTGTGTGTGTGCGCGCGCGCGTGCGTGCGTGCGCACGCGCGTGTGGATGTGTGTGTGTGTGGGCGTGTGTGTGTGTGTGTGTGCGCGCGCGCGTGTGCGTGCGTGCGTGCGTGCGTGAGTGCGTGTGTGTGTGCGCGTGCGTGTGTGCGTGTGCGTGTGCGTGTGCGTGTGCGTGTGCGTGTGCGTGTGTGTGTGTGTCTTCTACCAGGCCACACACCAAAACAGGGGGAATTTTTACTAGAAAGACCTATTTGTAAGCTGTTGAAATCTTTTGTATGGTTTAAAACAGGCTTCTCAACGGTGGTTCCATAAATTCTCAGGTGTTCTTATCTCCAATGGTTTTGAGCAGCCTTATGGTAATCCCACACTTTTGATCAAACAGACAGGTTCAACTTTTATTGTCATCCTTGTTTATGTTTATGATATCTGCTTGGTTAGCAATAGTGATGAGGTTGTACATGATCTGAAGCTACTTCTTTCCAAGGAGTTTAAAATCAAAGACTTAGGTCCCTGCGTTATTTCCTTGTATTAGAAGTAGCCAGGTCTGCGGATGGTATTTTAGTCTCTCAAAGAAAGTATACATTGGAGCTTTTAGAAGAGTTTAGATATTTGGGATGTAAACCAGTTAACACTCCTATGGAACTAAATCTAAAACTAGCTGCTGATATTGGTGATAAGATTGCAGATGCTACTTATTATAGGAGGTTACTTGGAAAACTCATATATCTCAGAGTGACTAGATCTGATATAGCTTTTGTTGTCAATAAACTCAGTCAATATCTATCTGATCCAAGAGAACCACACTTGGAAGCTGCTTACAGAATCCTGAGATACTTGAAGAAGGCTCCTGGTCAAGGATTGTTCTACTCAACCACTTCTTCAATGACTCTAAGAGCTTTTTCTGATGCAGACTGGGGTACTTGTCCGGATACACGCAGGTTTGTTATTGGTATGTGTATCTTTCTTGGTGACTCACTTATTTCTGTGAATTCCAAGAAACAGTATGTGGTTAGTCAGAGTTCTGTAGAAGCAGAATACAGGAGTATGGCTCAAACAACAAATGAACTGATCTGGATTCAGTCATTACTCAAGGATTTGAAGCTGGAACTAGATGACACACTTGTGCTTTATCGTGATAATAAGTCTGCCTTGCACATCGCCAGCAACTCTGTTTAACACGAAAGGACCAAGCATACTAAAAGAGATTGCCATGTGGTCCGTGAGAGAGTTCAAGCTGGCTTAGTCAAAACTCTTCATGTGTCTTCAGTTCATCAGCTTGCATATCTACTTACTAAACCAATTGTAACTTATCAGTTTCAAGCTCTTTTGTCCAAGATGAGAATATTAAACTTATATTCCTCATCTTGAGGGAGAATATCAGAGGATACATTTGGTTTATTACTATGGTTCAGTTGGTTATTACATTGCTTTAATAGTTTGTTATTTCCGGTTTATTTACTTTGTTGTATATAAAGAAACTCTGTTTCACTTTACTAAGGTGCTGCTCGTTTCGTAATCGTTGGCGGCAGCGACTAGCGATAGCGACTAAAATCTTGTTCGTTTCGCAGTCGCTGAACCAGCGACTAATCGCAGCGAACTATCGCAGCGATGAGCGATCAAAATTTTAAGTCGCTATTTTTTTAGCGACACGATTTAAAATCGTGCGTTTCACTCCAGCGACCAGTCGCTAGCGACTACCAAACGAACAACGCTAGCGACTAAAACTAATTTAAAAATTAAAATTAAATTAAAATTAAATTAAATTAAATTAAAATTAAAACGAAAATTAAAGTTAAAATTAAAATTAAACTAAAATAAAGATTAAAATTAAAATTAAAAATAAAATAAATATTAAAAATAAAATTAATATTAAAATTAAAATTAAAACTAAAGTTAAAACTAAATTAAAACTAAAATTAAAAATAAAAATAAAACTAAAATTAAAACTAAAATTAAAATTAAAAATAAAGTAAATTTAAAATTAAAATTAAAACTAAAATTTTATTAAAATTAAAATTAAATTTAAATTTAAATTTAAATTTAAATTTAAAATTAAAACTAAATTTAATTTTAAATTTAAATTTAAATTTAAATTTAAATTTAAAATTAAAATTAAATTTAAAATTAAAAATAAAATTAAAATTAAAACTAAAATAAAAAATAAAACCAAAATTAAAACTAAAATTTAATACTAAAGTTAAAATTAAAAATGAAACTAAAATTTAAACTAAAACTAAAATTAAAACTAAAACTAAAATAAAAACTAAAACTAAAATTAAAATTAAAACTAAAAGTAGAATTAAAAATAAAATTAAAAATTAAACTAAAACTAAAATTAAAAGTAAATTTAAAACTAAAACTAAAATTAAAAATAAAACTAAAATTAAAAAAAAAAATATTAAATCGAAAATTAAAATTTAAATTAAAATAAATTTTAAAATTAAAACTAAAACTAAAACTAAAATTAAACTTAAACTAAAATTAAGTTAAAAGTAAAATTAAAAATAAAACTAAACTGAAAGTTAAAACTAAAATTAAAAGTAAATTAAAACTATAATTAAACCTAAAATAAAAATTAAAAATAAAATTAAAAATAAAGTTAAAATTAAAATTAAAATTGAAATTAAAATTGAAATTAAAATTTAAGCTAAAACTAAAATTAAAATTAATATTAAAATTAAAACTAAATTAAAATTAAAATTAAAATTGATTAATTTAAAGAAATACACTTAAAAGGAAAAGAAATTTTACATTTACACTTGTCTTTTAATGGTTCTCAAATATACACCTCAAATATTAGGGCTTAGGGTTTAGGGTTTAAGGTTTAGTGATTAGGGTTTAGGGTTTAGCTATTAGGGTTTAAAGTTTAGGAATTATGGTTTAGGGTTTAGGGTTTGACGTTTAGGGTTTCTTTTAGTCTATGGGTATAATGGTTTTTTTTCCATTAAAAAGGGAGGTGTAAAAATAAAAATTTTTCAAGCAGGGGTATTTTTGAAAAACAGACAATACAAAGGTGTATTTTTGTAAGTCTCCCATTAAAATTAATAGTAAAATTAAAGTTAAAATTAAAGTTAAAATTAAAATTAAAATTAAAATTAAAATTAAATTTCAAATTCAAAATAAAATTTAAATTAAAATGAAAATTAAAAATAAAACTAAAAGTAAATTAAAATTAAAATTAAAACTAAAATTAAAACCAAAACTAAAATTAAAATTAAAACTAAAACTAAAACTTAAATCAAAATTAAAATTATTAATTAAAACAAAAGTTAAAATTAAAATTCTTAATTAAAACAAAAATTAAAATTAGTGTTTCATGCTAAATTTTCTATTATTTGAAAAATTAATAATATCTAATTTTATTTATTGTATATATATATATATGTATATGTATATATATATATATATATGTAATCGTTGGTGACAATAAAACGAACAACATAGCGACTGATCGCAGCGACTAGTCGCCAGCGACTACGAAACGAACAACAAAAATTATCGTTAATCGTTATCGCTAATCGCTGCCACCAACGACTGCCAAACGAACAGGGCCTAATTAGTGAAACTTTTATAACAATATCTTAGAGTTGAAAATAAAAACACAAAAATAAAGCACAGTAGGGCTTTCTATAATCTTATGTTATGATTTGTTTATATTGGTTTAGTCAGTTTAGTACGAATAGATTATCATTTTGACTCTCTTCAAGCTGATTCAAAATTCTCTTGTCAAGCTGATTTGTTATATTGGGACCTTGAGTGCATATATTACCGCCAAATTTGTTTTTTAAGAAAAATCTTAAAATAAGGATAGTTATGATATTTAACATGTGAAATATACTCGACCAAAAGACTACAAAAACATGTAAAACAGTTTTGTCCAATGTATTTTGTTTCTGAGCTAATACCCAATTTAGCTAGATTTGCACAAGTGTAACAACTGTTAAGGATACGCAATATCTCCTCAGTCAATCATTGTACATCCAATGTCTCAGACTCTCAGTGTTCTTTCTATCATTTTTTTTCCGTCGAAACCCCATTCATTAAGCAAACGGTGTGAGATTCTCCGCTAGGGAGAAACCCAAAAGACCTGTCAGTCTTACAGAGGTAAGAGTTACAAAACGTGCTACCGGAATACAAATAAAACGATAAACACGGGAATCAACAACTAAAACAACCAAAAAACAAGAGGGTAAATAGACAAAAACTCCAACGGAATTGCAGGAATATAGTCGAAATCTCCTCGCCATCCAATAAGCACACCAATGTCACGTTTGAGACACGAAGGTCCTTGTGGTTATGAAATTCTCTGCTTGCGCCGAAAGTCCCTGAAATGGGTGGTCACGAACAGGACGAGAGCGGACTCTCGCGGCCCAACATCCTTGAATATCTAGTTCCTTGCCAGGCATAGCCCAGCGCAAACCGAGTTCAAGAATGAGGGAAAAAGTCTCCAAAAGACGAGAGGACTGGACAGAGAACATTCTTCTAATTATCTTGACAACTCCAGGGATTTGACAATTTAGCCAGAATAGGTTCTTGACATTACTATTCGCGGAAAGGTTGGGCGGGTTGACATTCTCGACCCGACTATGACATCTATGGCCGATGGGATAGCACTTATCAGCTCTGCAAATAGACTCACCGAGAGGTGTATCAAGAGAATAGTGACATTTAAGGCCGATAAGAAAACTGTAATGATGGTCTGAGGGAAAGCTAATGTCGATGTGGTAGCCAATTACCCCGAAATGGTTCCCAGTGGGGGAATGACATCTATAGCCAAAGGTGATCCAAGCACCAGAGCTAATAGTAAAGGTTCGGGATAAGATTTTCCTAACCTCTCCGCGGTATTTAAAGACCAGATCTTCAAGATCTCTTATGGTTCTTTCTATCTACTTATGAAACATTCTGTAATTAGTCTAAACCTAGCACTGTATCTATTGCTGTACATTCACAGTGAATATTAATAAGAAAGATCCTCTCTCGGGGTATCAGGGCTGGTTACACCATATTTTGTTTTTTTTTTTTATTGATATTCACTAAGAAGGTAAAGCAATATGATATGGATCCATCTAACGACTTCATCTATTAAACATTGGTCTGTCTGGCTATTAACGAGGACTAACACATGTGATGGATACATCATTGGTTGAATAAGGAAAAGACTTGCTAGTAGATGGACCAGGCTGCAATCTCTCGCCTGATATGTTTAGCGCGGATCTGACCCTGAAGAAAAATCCAGGTGGTTGAGGCATTGGCAGAGTAACTGAAGTATTAATAAGCATCTGAAATATCGTAGACATGCTTGGACGATCGGCTGGATTTTCTTGAACGCATAATAACCCAATATGGATACATCTAATGACTTCATCTTTACAATAATTCTCCCCAATGGCTGGATCTACGAGTTCCAACGACGAATCATTGTTCCAAAGCCTCCACACCTGTTTTATTCATTTTTCAAGAAACAAAAATGTTCAGAGCAATGAAATTTCACCAACAAGAAGTAGAAAAAGATTGAGATAGCATTGGAAATTTACGAACATATGTGACAAAATTTCCTATGGAACCATCTATCTCGTGGAAGCTACTATTCTTTCTTCCACAAATAATCTCCAGAATTAGTACACCAAAGCTATACACATCAGACTTCGTCGAGAACTGCCCATTCGCCACATACTCGGGTGGCATGTAACCGCTGCAAAAATACAGTGCCTATCGCTCTCAGTTTTTTCTTTTTTATGATCAACCGCAATAAGGAGAGTAAGATTATATAATCAAAATGGACAGTTACGTACAAAGTTCCAACTACTCTTGCTGTGTTAGCTTCAGTTTGGTCCACCCTAATATTTCTAGCCATACCAAAATCCGCGATTTTTGGGTTCATATCGCTATCTAAGAGAATATTACTTGCTTTGAGATCACGGTGTATGATTGTCAGCCGTGAATCTTGATGAAGATACAAAATCCCTCGAGTAATCCCTCCTATGATTTCGTACCTTCTTTTCCAATCCAATTGACTCTTCTTTGTTGGGTCTACACATATCCAACCATTAGACTGTGAGATCAAAAACTAGGTTTTCTGAGAATTCTTACCACCAAAGAGGAAGTAGTTGAGACTCTTGTTGGGCAAAAACTCGTAGACTAATATCTTTTCCTCTCATTGGACAGAAAACCCGAGAAGCCTAACAAGATTTTTATGTTGAAGTTTTGCTACAAGATGCACTTCGTTCTTGAATTCTTCTTCACCTTGTTCTGACTTTTTAGAAAGCCTCTTCACAGCAACCTCTGTTCCATTCGGAAAGGTTCCCTGCCCATCACGTAACTGATCAGAAAATGTGCTTGCTTCTGCGGCATGTTACTAACACAGAATAACATTTTACCTTGTACACTTCACCAAATCCGCCATGACCAAGCTTGTTCATATTATGAAAGTTACTTGTTGCAGCTTCAACGGCTTTAAAACTAAACTGAAGTGAACCTGAATTTGTCATGTCATCCGCATCTGCAAAACGAGTTCACACATATATATAGCATTGGTACTGGAGAGTTTCCAAGGGACATTGAGCATTTCTATCTTAAAAGTTAGTATTCTTGTACCGTCATCTGGCGGTGCAGTACCAAAAGACTTTCTTAATCTCTTTGCTTCCGATAAATAATTGTCTGAGAAGAACATAGAAAGAGAAAAGAACTCACTGAATCTACTTATATGTTTTGGAAAAAAATTTGTCTTTGTACCAAAACTTTAAAGAACTCACTTTCAGTGGTAAATGCTTTGTGTGCCTTTCTCCTCCTATAAAGAGTAAATCCTAAAGCAAGCAATACGATGGAAATGACGACAATCGCCACGATAATTCCTGTAGATATCCTTTCGCCATCTGCACGAACCAAAATCATTAATAATTGTTCATAATTAATAAAATTTTACATTACAACAAAAACAAATTTTGAACATGTTGAAGAAGGGTATAATCATACAAAACAAGAGATCTTTACCTTTTTCACGAAGAGGAGTATCATCGAAAACTGCCAAGAACTGAAAAATTTCCCAACGAATGAAACAACTCGGCCTCGAAATAATGCCTCCTTGTATCCCACTGCCACGTGACCTATACTCAATCATGTTCTGTTGTAGACACTTGGTGCAGTTTCGAAGAGATATGTCTTTACTGCATTGCACAAAACCGTAAATGTTGGTGCTTGACGACCCAAGCTTTTGTGTTCCGGCTGAGTAGTACAAAGAAGAAGCTTCTTCTATCACCCTAATCATCAAAGCCTCCCATGTGATGTCAAAATCTGCCAAGTTCGCTTGATGATCTCTTGTATTGTAGGAAGTCCGAAGAATTTCCATACCGAGGGATCCATAAAACGAGCGGTTTGAGTAGCGTACAAGGCAAAGTGTTCTATTCATTCTCCAGTCTATAGCTTCTATCTGGTTAGTGATAGAATATACCTTATTCTGTTACTCGGTTATTATATTATGCTTAGATATCTCCATATTTACAGCAACAGTTTATAGTTTATATACTCTTGTAAATCGTTGAGTTGAGATCAAGGGAAATACACATCACAAACACTTTCATGGTATCAGAGCTTAGCTCTAGATCCTAATCTCTTCCTCTCTTTCTCGTTTTTTTTTCAATTCTCTTTTCAATGGCAGCTGCTTCCATTCTTCCCGAGCGCGCCTTCGGTGTGACAAACATAAAGTCACATATTCCTTTGATCCTTGATCTTGATGAGTATAATTATGATGCCTGGAGAGAACTCTTCTCGACTCACTGCCTCACTTTTGATGTCCTAGGTCACATCGATGGATCATCCACTCCCAACGGTGACAACGACATTGCTTGGCTCAAACGCGACGGACTTGTAAAGCTCTGGATCTACGGAACCTTAGCAGAACCACTGTTCAAAAGCTCCTTCCAATCTGGCGGGACAGCTCGCGATGTTTGGGTACGTATTGAGAACCAGTTTCGGAACAATCGCGAAGCACGCGCCATCAGGCTTGATCATGCCCTTCGGACTCTCCAGATCGGTGATCTTTCCATCAAGGCTTACTGCCAACAACTCAAGTCGATAGATGATCTTCTTGCAAACGTTGATGCCGCCATTCCCGAACGTACTCTGGTAATGTATCTTCTCAATGGATTGAATGAGAAATATGATTACATTATTAATGTCATCAAACATAAAGAACCTTTTCCGAGTTTTGATGCTGCTAAGAACATGTTGGAACTTGAAGAAACACGTCTTGAAAGATCTATCAAACCATTAACGATCAACACGAACCATGCTTCTTCCTCTACTGCTTTAGCTGCTGTGAACCATGAACCGAAACCACAGTACAACAGCTTTCGCGGGAACCGTCGTGGTCACAGAGGCAGAGGC
>OVAN01013213.1:0-13022 GCA_900406275.1 Anastatica hierochuntica
CTATTTAAAGCTTTCTAGTTTCATTGTTTAGGATATCCAAGTTTTTTAATCAATAAAGTTTTCTTTCAAAGTATTCTCTCTTTTGCACAAAAATGAATCTCTGTTCTTCTTTGAACAACCAATTGCTGATAGAGTTAATTCTCTCCAAAGCGAAACTTGTTTCAGTATCAAATATAGAGTTAATTCTCTAGATCTGNAAAGGTTCTGTTTTCCAGTTTCAGAGATCCAGGGTTGCATCAGAAGTCATGTAAAATCGATGCCCTCCTGCTATTGCTACTTCACAAGTGAGGGTTTGCCTTGTTTGATGAAGGGTTGTGACAACCAGCGGATGCTTCCAAATGACTATTATCCGACCATCATCATTTGATTGGTGATTTGAGAGGTAAGACCAAGAAGGGCAGGCTTTGCTCATAATGTGGTTCAAATTTGTTGCTTTGAAATGGGTTTCCAAAAGGGTTCCTAGTAAGGGCTTATGAGAAGAAAACCAATTCAAAAGGGGCTTGTGCTTTAAGGGGTCATTTAAGCCCCTGATATTCCAAAAGGAGAGGCTTATATACATCCAAAAAAGTAGGAGAAAAGGGAAATTAAAGGGAAGGACCCCCAGGGGGGGGAATCCGAAAGGTGATTTATGGTGGCAAGGGAGGAGAATTTGTTGGAAAGGTTTGGGATGGTTTTATGGGGTTCTCTGGTTTTAGAAGGAAGACTTTGGTGGTGTGAGTAGGGGGTAGAAGGGGAGGAGGGTGATTTTTGAAGAGATTGGTTTAGGGGGCAAGAGGGTGGTAGGGAGGGGGGTAGGGGAAAAGTGGGATGGATTGAATCTGTGGGAACAAAGGTGTTTGACGGGGGATCCGGGGGGGGGGGGNGAACAGATTCTGATGTACCCACAGTTAAGTTTTTCTTTTCATAGGCAGGATCTTGGGCAGACTGGGTCTTCTGCTTGGGAACCCAAGCTGTGACTGCTGTTGGACAGTATTTGAGAGAGTGGCCGATGTCATGACAGTTTGAGCATGTGGGAGGGACCCAAGGATAGGTAACAAAGATTTTGATGATTTCTCCATTGTCTCTTTCTACTTCAACCTCCTTTGGTAGTTCTTTTGTTAAGTTTGCTTCAACCTTAACATGTGATTCCTTGATACTCATCAGCTTTAGTGTGAAATCATTTGTTTCTATGGATTCCCCTATTCCTTCTGCTATAAGACTTAGCCCTTCGTCGTCTCTTAAGTTAAGTGGAACATCCTGCAGGTGCGCCCATATAGGGATCCTATCCAGTTCTTGCGGGAATTCGCCTTGAGCATTCCAGGGTGCTACTAGGAAGATACATTCACCAATGTACCATAGCTTCTTCTCTATTATTTTGTTTCGCAGATAGTCGTTAGGGATCCTGATGATCATTGATCTTGCTGCAGAGTTTAGGTGGATCTCTAGCTTTCTTCCCTCTGTTCACATTTGACTGAGAACATTTTGGATGTGAGAGTATAGTGGAGGTTTGCCTTTAAACTTACAAATGATTAATTCTCTATGGAGACTTGCACCTTCCTCAAAAACTTCATCTGCAATTTTTATTCTTGGTTTAGTCGAAGGAGGACCTGAGGACTGAGACACTCTTTCAAGCTTCTTATTTGTTGAGTTTTTCAATTGTTGAGTCCAGGTAAGAGTGGCTGGAGACGGCTGGGAGGTTGGTTGGACAGGCGGGTCAGTGGATCGGTCAGGCGGGGGAGTGGGTTGATTTGGAGGCTGGGTAGTAGGAGTCGAGTGGGTAAGGTTGGAGTTTTGATTTAAATCCAGAGCAGGCTTGTTATTGTCAAGTGTAATTGGGGATTTAGGGTTACCTTCTACAGTAAAACCCAAATCTTGAAGAAGTTTTAGGGCTTCCGGGTTGACGACCACGAGAGTGGATGTGTGGTGAGCCGGCAAGGCCAGGACAACATTTGATAAAGTAGGTGAGTCTTGCTGAGTTAAATTTTGGGAAGATTGAACAGTAAAGGAGGAGGACGGCGAGGAAGGGAGAGGGGTCGGGGAACCCAGAGGAGGGTAATGGGATAGGGGAGGGGGGTCAGGTGGGTCGGGGGCCAGCGGAGGTTTGACCACGGCAGGGAGCGGCAGCGGAAAGAGGCGGGAGGCGGAGTCACCAGTCGACCAGCGGTTTAACTTGTTGAGTTGTTAATCTTTTAAAAAATATCCTCCTTCGTTATAGTAAGATTTCTAAAAAAGTTAATACGATTCATGAACAAAACTTATAAAATTATATATATACATAGTTTATATATATTATATTATTTCCATACGTATAATTACATATAAAATAGCTTGGCAAAAAAGAGTGAATATCCACTTTTAAAGTTTAATATTTGTAATTTCTCCTATTTAGCAGATATTAAATTTTAACATTGATTTGTTTTAAAATATTATTGATATCCAAATTTTTCCGGATCTAACAAAAACATATAACTACAAACAAATTTTCAAGAGTGACTCAAACTTTGTTTTGATCCAATGCAGAAAAATATGAATGGTCTTTTATTATACTACCCAAATAAATTTGACCATTTTGTTATACAAGTGAAAAAAATTTGCTCCATTTTGTAAAATTTTTTTTTTTAACTATTTAGTGTGATCAATTTGCACACCTCGCGCACTCTCCAAATATCCCATGCAAATATCCAATAATCCAAATCCCAAAATTGATTAACTATCACTTTCTCAGTTCCCTGAATGTAAATTTACCTTATCAGTACTCAGTAGGGTTACTCAATACAGTCGGTTTGTGGGTCCCATCATCCAGTTGAGATAAATAAAAATAGATGCAAATTTTTGTTTTGGAATTAAAAGTGACATACTGACATTCTCAAAATGCTACCCTATTATTATTTGAAGTTTTCTTTTTTTGTCAGACATTATTTGAAGTTATTACATTTTTATCTACACTTGAAGTTTATATATAATAATATATAAACAGAGATCATATAAATAGCTAAATATCACAATATATGTAGGAGACATCTATCATAGTACGTACGTATTACTCACGAAAATAGATGCGTGAAAGTGCAAACATATACATATAGACCATATACTAAAATGTTATAGAAATAGCAGGAATAATCATAGTGTTTGCAAGTGGAGAATTGAGGATAGAAGCGTACCGCTTAAGAACCCACCTTTTATTTTTATTTTTATTTTACATAAGTAAAGGTTTCACAGAGATAAGGGGAAAATGCCTTAAAAAAGAGAAAAACAACAAAAGAAACTAAGGTCTAGCATTAGGTCATAATATTTCAAAACATAATCTAATGATCTATATATTCTCTAATTTCTATTATCCCTGCTTTATTCAGAAGAATTCTATGAAGATATAACCTAAATAATTACATGATTGAAAACCATGATCGGTTTTGAGACATGCCGAATGAAACATTCGTATCAACTCCCGAATTTTTTTGAGTTAAAGTGCATATATCGAGTCGCAAATCAGAAAAAAAAATTCTGCATATAACAAATTCGACCTCTAATATCATGAAAGTTTATAACTTTACAAATTTCAAAACCGACCATGTTGGAAACAATTATCGAGAATAGTTACACGAAACAACGAATAGATCTTCATCGAATAAAAATTTAACTTAATCTGGTATAGATTACTAAAAGTTTTATGTATGACCTAAAACTTTAATCGAGTAAACAGCAAATACAAAACACAAAAACCAAAACCAAAACTATTTTTATATACATAATTTAAGCAAAGTGAAATGGCCAATGTGGACCATATTGGTGTGAGTATACAATATCTAGAATTTCAGTCGGGCATAATTTAATACTAGGTATCGAAAATAATTAAATGCTATATTATGTCTGATCGTAATTAACTTGGTATCACCTCTACTATATATGACAAATCAGTTAATTTCCAAAAAAAAATTGTATTTATGAAATTTTTTTCTTGAAATGTTTCTTGTGAAAGTGTATGTTGTCATTCAAGAGTCTATTATAATTTATGTGAAAGTTATGAAAAAAAATTCTTTCGTCCCCTATCTATTAATTGAGAAATAGTTTAAGTGATTCTTGCTTACTTGTCAACTTCTTAGACACTTTCTATTTAATTGTTATAATTCTATTGGCTACTACTTTCTAATATTTTTTTAAAAAAAAATAATTAATCAACTCTCATTTAAATAGTTACTATTGGTTTAAAATTAAAATATGTAAATATAATTGTAGCATATCTGGAACGTACCATGTCAAAAGTGATAAGAGATCATATTATCACATATAAAATACAAATATAAAACATTGATTTATTTATAGAATCTGCTAATCAAAATTGTTCTCGACATGCTAAATATGTTTTATTATCAAAATTACTAGATGATCTCACGCACCTTGTGCGGAGAAAAATATAAAATATATTTATATAATGTAAATTATTTTGTGTTTTGATAATAAAATATATTCCTATATACTAATAATCAAATTCAAATCTTTTGAGAAATAGTTTAAGTCAGTAAATAAAAATATATTTCATTATCAAAACACAAAACAATTTACATTATATAACTATATTTTATATTTTTCTCATGTCGAAGGTCATCTAATATAACACTAAAACAAGTTTTGTAGGCGATTACACTGCATATCTTTTGAAATGAACAAATATCATTTGATAGAGTTTTTTTAATTACAACAAGTAGTAAGAATAACTTTTAACAGTTTATGAATTAATTTTTTAGGTTTAGATTTAGTATTTTGTGTCTAGGATTTAACTTTGGAGTCCTAGGGTTTATTTTTAGAGTTAATTTTGATGGTTTAAAATGTAGGTTAGTTTTATGGTATTTAAAAAATATTAAGTTAATGGTGAATTTGGATCAATTTTTTTTTATTCCAGTGGTATTTTAGAATTTTCTGAGTAAACAATTTAAAGAGTATGAGCCAAATCAAGAATTTAGAAGTAAGTTTAAGGGGTAGAACGAGAAAATGAGAACTTTGGTGGGGACAAAAGGAAGTAAAGTGGGACCAGCACCGAAGGCGATAAGGAGCTTTTTCGCCGCGATGATGTTCCCTGTGTTATTACGTAACCACTAATGTTACGCCACGTTATTTTATTTTTGTGTTCTGTTTTACAAAAATATAATTATCATTTAATAAGATTATAAAAGAAAATTTTAGGACTCCATCTATTTTAAGGAAAATAAAATAACACACTTTCATAGCATGTAGTCAAAATTCGCTTAATATAACATGCAAGAATCGGTGTCAAACAAACAAATCAACGGAGGTTAGTAATGTTCTTGGACTGCTGTTGCATATTATCAACTATTTAGTTAAAGGAAAAAGACATAATATTCCAAAAGTTACAACATTTTTTGATCGGAAAAACTTGTACTAAATCTTTTCTTTATTACGTGCTATAAACTCTTGCTGGTGCAAATATATATCAAGTAGGACTAAACCCGCGCAAATACGCGGGACAATAGTTATAAAATTGTTTTCAATTATATTTTCTTCGAAATTTTGTAAATATACATGTTTATGTAATTTTTTAATATAATAAATGTATTTGTTATATAATTATGTTTATTGTTATCTTTGGTTAATTATAAAATTATTTTTTTATATAAAAGATTTGGTTAATTTAAATGTACAATGACGTTTAATTAGGTAAAAATATGATTATATATCTATAAATATGTAATAGTAGAAAAATATTATCTCATACTTAATATTTTTTATATTTAAATGTCAAAATTAGTAGTTTATTATTTAGTTTAGATCTTATTTTTTATATATACATGAGGATCTTTCTTTTATTTCCATAATTATTTTTTCATTTTTTTCTAATGGCATCTAATGTAATTTCTTACAAATTTAAGGTTAGATATCTAAATGTACTCCTCAAGTAATAGTATAGAGATACATATTCGAATTCAGAACCCAACAAAGAAGTGAAGTATATAGATCATTTTCTAACTTATTCAGATAATCTGATTCAGTCGGTTCATACGTACGTTTTAATTCTTAAAATTAGAGATGTTCACGCGACGCGCGGATGTTTTTTAATTTATGATTGATCGTGTTTAAATTTTTCGAGTACTTAGTTCGAGATTTTGAGATTTTCTGATTTTCTGGTTTTTTGAAATACTCGTAAGGATTCGGATACGGGTTCAGTTCAAATAACATCTGATACCTAAAATACCGTGAAACAAACCCATTGAGTATTTCTTCTTTTGAAAACATCAAATGATTACAGTTAAATTTTTATAAATTATTTTTAAAATATCATAGGTTATTTTAATATTTTCAATTTATGTTTCTTTTTTTTGTATTTCTTTAACACAATTTATTAAAATATTAATATTGGAATATAATTATTTTTTAAAAATATGATTTTTATTTTAAATTTGAAACAAAATATTTTTTATATTTTCTTGAAAAATAATTATTTTATTTTTTAATTAAATATTTTATCTTTTTAACCAAATTTGTATATTTTGGAACAACAATAATATAATATTCTAAAAATTAAATATCATAATTTAAATGCAATGAGGTTTTGTGTAATATACTATATGATACCAAAATTATTTTTAAATTGGTATTATTCTTTTAATAAATAAGATGATTGAACGTAGATTTTCCAAAAATGTCCTATCACCAGCTTGTGAAAGCTGATTAATCGAATTTTCTTTTGTTAAACAGTTCATAGTTGTAATATTGTAATATTCTTCTGAACTTTCTCCGTGACTACTAATGTCTTACACGCCCACCGATTTGTATTTTTCGTATAAAAAATTATTTACATCAACACTAATTAAGAGACATTAAAAAGAGTACTATATAGTATATACTACTATTGTTTTCTTTTAAGATTTCAAAAAGACATGTGTATCAGCTTCACCAAACGAATCTAATAACTCAACACAAGCATGATCGGTAAGATATGTGACGATCAACATCAACTATACTCAAGAGTAGGGATTTGTTTTTTATTTTTAATATGATTCTAAACAAATCTTTATTTTGTACAATTGGTATTTAAGTATTTTGAAACTGATCGTCCAAAACGTTTGCAAATTTTTAATATAATATATATTAAACCTTTTGAGCGGTGTGAACACCCAAACCAAAAACGTGACAATAGCGGCCACGATCAATGACCACACTGCCTCAAAGGCTTAGCCATTAGAAATTGATTTGTTCAGATATATAATTAAAGGAAAGTAGTTTTATTTGAAAAAAAAAAAACTGTCACACTCAATAGTTGGTAGAGATAGTTCTAAAAAGATCACATTACTTCTTCATATAAAGTGAAAACTTATGCAACACTTCAGGTAGAGAGAGACAAAGAGAAAGATAGTGATAGCTTAGTTATAATTAAAGACCCCCTCAAAATCCAAATAGAATCTTCTTCTCTTAATAAAGTTTGCAAAAAATAAAAATATTCACTAAAAAATAAAAAGCACATTTCCTTTTGCATCACGAGAGTTTGTCTCTGTTTACATTTATATGCCTATATATATATGTGAATATGTAAGCCTAGAGAATCCACCATTATCGAATAAGTCTTACATGATATCAACATAAACAAAGACAAAACGCTTTTGTCTAAATCTACGAGGAACCAAGAGAAGCTAAAAATCGAATACCCTTGTAAAAATCTTCTTGCAAATATAAGAAGAAGATTCAAGTAAGTATACTTTTCTTTGTTGAAAAGGTTCAAGTAAGTTTGTTTATAATATAGAGAAACATGTACAATTTCTCGAGATGTTACATGAGATGTTAGGTTATAGCTTGTAAGTTGAACTATTTTTCTTATATTACATTATTTGTCGGAAATTATGTAAACTTATTTGACATAAAGTAAAAATTTTATATGCTCATTATTTTTCGTTTTTGGTTAACGTTTTCAACAAATTTAGTGTAGAAATGGAAAATTGAAAGATGAGGAAGTAATAATAAGTTCATTCCACGACTTTAGAAAGTTAATTAGTATTTTGAAACCATGCATATATGTAAGTAACTTTTTCTTTATTTTATGTACATAAGTGATAACTTAAGTCTGGTTCACTCGACATATTATGAGTAATCAAATGTAATAATGGTAAACAAAGAAAAACATTTTTTCTTTCATAATGAAAAATGGATCACGTATATACTCTAATCATAATTACTTGAATACTTGATTTCACATTAATTCCATGCATATCTTTCTATGTATTGATGATAAAGTATGTGTCACAAATTGTCACATTGCAGAAAATATAAAAATAAAAAGATAAAATGGAGAGTCTCTCACATATTCCTCCCGGTTATCGATTTCATCCGACCGATGAAGAACTCGTTGACTATTATCTTAAGAAGAAAGTTGCATTCCCTGGAATGCAAGTTGATGTTATCAAAGATGTTGATCTTTACAAAATCGAGCCATGGGACATTCAAGGTATATATATATACACATGCCATCATTCAATTTCGATATCATTAATCAAATTTATATAAAAACATGTATACTATTTAGTAGACACTTTTACTACAAAATAATTGACTATGAATGTATTGTAGTGTCTTTTATATATTGTTTATGTTTTGAATATACAGAGTTATGTGGAAGAGGGACAAGAGAGGAAAGGGAATGGTATTTCTTTAGCCACAAGGACAAGAAGTATCCAACTGGGACACGAACCAATAGAGCAACGGGCTCGGGTTTTTGGAAAGCAACGGGTCGAGACAAGGCCATATACTCGAAGCAAGAGCTTGTCGGGATGAGGAAGACTCTTGTTTTTTACAAAGGTCGGGCTCCAAATGGTCAGAAATCCGATTGGATAATGCACGAATACCGTCTTGAGACCGATGAAAATGGACCACCTCATGAGGAAGGGTGGGTGGTTTGTCGCGCTTTCAAGAAGAAACTAACTACCATGAGTTACAACAATCCAAGAACAATAATGGGCCAAGAATCTAGTTGGTTTGCGCAACAAATGGATGTGGCTAATGGTAGTTACTACCATCTTCCTGAGCTAGAGAGTCCAAGAATGTTTCAAGGTTCATCATCATCATCAATATCATCATTACACCAAAATGATCATGACCCTTATGGCGTCGTACTAAGCACTATCAACGCAACAAGATCCACATTAATGCAAGGAGATGATGAAGGAGATCATAGTCATGTTATTACCAATGATGATGATCATATGATCATGATGAACACAAACAATGTTGATCATCATCAATCAGGATTACTAGTCAATGATGATCATAATGATCAAGTGATGGATTGGCAAACTCTTGACAAGTTTGTTGCTTCTCAGCTAATCATGAGCCAAGAAGAAGAAGAAGAAGTTAACAAAGATCCATCAGACAATTCTTCGAATGAAACATTTCATCATCTTTCCGAAGAGCAAACAACAATGGTTTCGATGAATGCCTCTTCCTCTTCTTCTCCATGCTCCTTCTACTCTTGGGCTCAAAACACACACACGTAAAGAGATCACTTCTCAAAAAGGTGTGTGTGAATCCAAACGCCTATCTATAATTAATCGAGTCTCATGCTTATTAATCATCATACGTATATGTCTTAACGATTACTGATTATAATTTTTATACGAAATTGTTTATTTATTATGGTGTAACTTTATAGTTTTATGAAATATATAAACATGAACTTTATAATGATTTCTAATGATGGTTATGTTGCATACAAAAGAAACAAAGTTTACTTAAATAAGTGTTGGCAGAACCAAACACACAAGCACATAACAGAGTCTACAAAGTTTGAGAATGCAAAAAGATTACATAAACTGATGAAACACAACACACTAAGAAACGCAACAAAACAGCTTTTAGAAGAGACGTCACTCTCTTCTTCAAGCCACTCATTCCCATTATTCTTTTCTTCTGCATTATTGAAAACATCGATAAGACGAAAACATACTAAAGAGGCTGTTGATTATTATTCTTCAAAGACATGAAATACAACAAAAACAGCCTCTGAATCAAACACATAGTTTCCTCATTCTTCTTCTGTTTCAAACATCTGCACAATCTGAGTCACTCCCTCTGCGATTTCTTTGCGGATCAAGCTATCTGGCATATCGAATGTTCTTCTCCTCATTGACAATGATTTCCCCTGCGGTTGCGGGTCTACAACATCCAACATTGCTTCCAGTTCGTCCACCATTGATCTCTTTGCTCCCCGAACCATTACATCAACTCCCTGATATCAAAACACATACAAGTTCCACGGGTTTTTAACACTCTATACCTTAAAAGTTAGAAACCAAAACTTATCCCACTGACGAGCATATTAAGGCTTAATAAGCTGTTACCTCTATGGCATCAACTGTGAGGAGGAGTACAATGATCTTTTCTGAGAACTTCTGACGTTCCTCTGCATCACGAGCAATCAGGCGTCGGTAGCTGAAGTTGTGGAATGAAGCTCTCAGCTCCTTCAGTTTAGTCTTTGCAATAGCTAGATCACGAAGAGCACGCAATGCTTTCGAGCGGCGAATCAAATAAGCTCTAAAGGCCCTCTGGATCATCACAGCCGCATATTCAGGCGGCATTTCCTTGTTCTTCCCTTTCTTGGCCCTAACTGCTCCCTGTCTTCTGGAGAACGCCTTTATAACCACAACCATTAAGAGAAACACATAGTAAGTACATCAAGCTTCGGTTAAAGATGATATCCAAAGAAATATCTTCTGAAGTCTATGTGTAAAACTTTATCATCGCAATAGTGTTCTGTGTCTGGATAAACTTACTACTATCACTTAAGCACATAAAGGGTTCAACTTTATAAAGATGTAAAACTCAATCTCAGTCCAAGATCATGCCTATAGCTATCTGAATCTAACTACTGTTCTCAACCAACTTTGTGACAACGACTGAAGCAGAGTAATGGATGATGATACCTTCCTGAGAACAATGGCTCCATGTTCTTCCGGCTCATCTTCTTCTCCTTCGTCCTCCTCGATCACTACAACACGAGCTTTCTCTTTCTTCTTACTCTTCTTCTCCTTCTTCTCTTTCTCCTTCTTATCTTTCTCCTTCTCGCCTACAGTGGAAGCCTTGATCATGTAAGTGTGAGAAACCTCTCCGTTCTCTCTCTCCGACTTCACCTCCGTCGTCCAATTGTAACTCTTCTTCTTCTTCTTCTTCTCCGCTTCAGCAGCAGCAGCTTTCGCCTTCTTCAGAGCAATGACCTTGCGCTCCTCATTCTTCTTCCCACCTTTGATCTCCGTCGTCCACTTGTACTTCCTCTCCCCTGAACCTTCGATCTCCGCCTCCCACTTGTACTTCCTCTCCGTCAAACCATCAAGCTCCGCCTCCAGCTTGTACTTCCGCTCCGGTGGTCCTTGAATCTCCGCTTCCCATTTGTACTTCCGTTCTCCGGAACCCTTAATCTCCTTCGTCAATGTGTACTTCCGGTCAGAATCACGGCGGCTCTTAAGGCTAACCAATCGATCAAACTTAGTTTCCAAATCGGAAACTCGGTGGCAGAGATACTTCAACGGATAATTCGGGTCAAACCTCCGGCGAATTAGCTGGTACGACGACGGAGATTTCTCGATCTGAACCAGATCCGTCACGCTTTCGAATAGATCAAGTGGGGTATGGGATGAAAACCCAAAAGGAAAGTCGAGATCTTCAACCTCGTCGTCGTCGAGAAACGAAGGAAACCCAAATAACAAAGGTGAAGGTTCAACAATGGAGGTTTCTCGGAGGAGGAGAGGTGAACAAGTGTAGGGATCGATAAGATCGAGTCTAGTGAACCAGCTCATTGTTGATAAGTGTTTGACTCGGTGTTCGTGAACTCAACGAATCAGGTAACGAGTTAAAACTTTGAGAGAGACTTTTTCTTTTGGAGTTACAGTAATAATAACTATTGAAAGATTGGGTTCGTAGTGATGATGACTCAGGGAATAATTGAGCTTTTCATCGAAAGAAGAAGACGACAAATTCTTGAGTTTAACGATGAAAAAAAAAGGAGGAAGAACGGTCAAAAACAAGTGGGCCTCAAGTGTTAAAATTTGACATTAAAGTCCGGTTTGCCACATTTCATGTCGGTTTATTAGTTTCAAAACCATTTTATTTCAAAATAAAGTTAGCTAAAAGTTTACTCCATGGGTAAAGTTTAATCTATTCAAGGATCCTCTCCCTGAGGGGAAATGTAACTTTTGAGTTTATCTTTTGGGAGTAATTTGTGTATATATATCACATTAAAACGCATTCTCGTATAGTTCTTTACATAAAGTATGGGTTTATGTGGGTTTTATTGCGATTCACCTCCTATAAGGATTGAGGATGGAGAATGTCAATTTCGCACTAAAACGACTTCTTAGGTATGACAGATCCATTGAGTTAGCTAACAAGCTTGATTATCACATTCTTTCTCATCTAACATCTTATGCATTTCATTGACAAGGGCATGTGATATCGCCTAGCCAATGTGAAGCATACACAACGATGCTGACACCAATTTATATAAATCACCAATTATCAACATTTTCCAAAAATCCGTTCATTTTATTGACAAACTTGCTAGACCAATCTAGCTTTGATGATATCAAAATAAAAGAAGAAAAATATTTGACGATTGCTAGTTTGCAACATAAGCAAAATTAAAGTTATAAATAAATAGCTCCATCGTATTGCTAAAGACAAATCCAACTAAATGTTGGTAATAATCTTAAGTTGGAAGAAGAAAAGTACTCGTAACGAGTCAAGCTTATCAAACCAATGGTGTGGTATTTCTCTAATTCTAACCTTTCTCAAATCATTCATTTGCGGATCATAATAGAAAATGTAATAAGGGGAAAACAAGGAAAACGATGCCAATATAACCTTGCCGTCTTGAGTTGTACCTTTGTACAACTAACGAAATGTCTTTATCAACTAAATGCATCTGATAAGGCTGCAAACACTACAAGAAACAGGAGGAATTGCGAGGAAAGTTTTATTCGCAAATCATTCGCAAATCACGCAACTCGCTTCTCGCAAATGATTTTCAGTCGCAAGTTACTCGCAAATTT
>OVAN01013215.1:0-13021 GCA_900406275.1 Anastatica hierochuntica
GTGACAACACAGGGAATCAAGGTGGATGAGGAGAAGATCAAAGCCATTAAAGAATGGCCGAGCCCTTCTAATGTAGCAGAGGTGCGAAGTTTTCATGGATTGGCGAGTTTCTACCGTCGATTTATTAAGGACTTCAGTACTCTAGCAGCTCCACTTACAGAAGTGATTAAGAAAAATGTTGGATTCAAATGGGCAAAAGAACAAGAGGATGCTTTCCAACAGCTGAAAGAGAAGTTAATCAATGCTCCTTTACTTGTTCTTCCTGATTTTTCTAAAACGTTTGAAATTGAATGCGATGCTTCTGGTGTAGGAATTGGCGTTGTTCTAATGCAAGAGAAGAAGCTCGTCGCCTATTTCAGTGAAAAATTGAGGGGTGCAACGTTGAATTACCCAACATATGACAAAGGGTTGTATGCGCTGATTCGAGATCCAGAAACTTGACAGCATTACCTTTGGCCAAAAGAATTTGTGATCCATATTGATCATGAATCTCTTAAGCACTTAAAGGGACAGCAAAAGTTGAACAAGAGGCATGCTAAATGGGTGGAATTCATTGAAACATTTACGTATGTGATCAACTACAAGCAAGGTAAGGACAATGTAGTTGTTGATGCACTATCTCGCAGGTATGTCTTACTTTCTGCGCTAGAGACTAAACTGCTGGGCTTTGATCTCATTAAGACATATTATGTAGATGACCCTGATTTCCATGAGCATTTTCGGACAAGTGATAATCATTCTAGTAGTGTGTTTTATCAATCTGACGGATTTTTATTCTATAGAAACCATTTGTGTTTACCACATTGCTCCTTGAGAGATTTAATAGTCAGGGAATCGCATGAAGGTGGCCTCATGGGTCATTTTGGAGTGGATAAGACTTATCACGTGCTGAAGGAACACTTATACTGGCCGCATATGCGAAAGGATGTGGAGAAATTTTGCAAACGATGCATCACCTGTGCGCAGACTAAGTCAACTAACAGCTCGCAAGGTTTGTACACTCCCTTACCTATTCCTACGAGTCCATGGGTTGATATTTCAATGGATTTTGTGCTTGGATTGCCTAGGACTAGACAGGGTAGCGATTCAATCTTCGTTGTCGTAGATAGGTTCTCTAAGATGGCTCACTTTATTGCTTGCCATAAGACTGATAATGATGTACATGTGGCTGATTTGTTCTTTACCAATGTTTTTCGTTTGCATGGATTGCCTAGAACCATTGTTTCTGATAGGGATGCTTAGTTTTTTAGTTATTTCTGGAAAACTCTATGGTCTAGATTAGGGACTAAGCTACTGTTTTCTACTACATGTCATCCTCAAACTGATGGACAAACTGAAGTAGTAAATAGGTCTTTGTCTGCTTTATTGCGTTCTATCGTGGGAAAGAATATCAAATCTTGGGAAGATTTCTTGTCGCATGTTGAGTTTGCATATAATAATTCAGTCAATAGGACTACCAAATTTTTGCCATTTCAGATAGTTTATTGGTTTAGTCCTTTGACTCCATTGGATTTATTACCTTTACCTCTGAAAGAACAAGCTAATCTTGATGGAAAAGCCAAGGCCGAGTACATTGTGTCTTTGCATGAACAGGTTAAGAAGAACATAGAGGCGAGCACTGAGACTTATGCAAAGCATGCCAATAAGAGGCGCAGAGAGCTGATACTGGAGCCTGGAGACTTGGTTCTAATTCGGCTGAGGAAAGAAAGGTTCCCGGAAGAACGAAAGTCGAAGTTGAGAAAACGGACAAATGGTCCATTCAAAGTGCTGGAATGCATCAACAAAAACTCTTATAAGATTGATCTTCAAGGTAAGTATATTGTGAGTTCAACCTTTAATGTTGCTGACTTGATTCCTTTTCCTGTAGGAGCTGTGGATTTGAGGGGAAATCCTTTTAAAGGGGGAGGGGATAATGCAATACAGACTGGGCAAGTAGGTGATCTGGACCTAAGTGATAGTGAAGATGAAGGTGGCGACGAGAGGGAAACAGAGTTGGCGATTTCAGAGTCTGAAGAAGTCCAAGATCCTTTTGTTTTCACTAATGGGCCTGTTACCAGATCTCTGACAAGAAGGCTTCAGGGCCAAATTGCCATATTGGTTTATTCGGAACCAATTTACATTTCAGAACAAGAAGAAAATCAAGATTGAACCAAGACTTTCAACCATTCGGTTTTCAGCTTTGTTTAGTCGCAAGTATCTGTTTGATTTTAATGGGTTTTTAGACTTAATTTATTTTCTTAATTTAGGGCCTAATTTTAAGCCCAAGTTTTAGAGAGGTTTTTGAAAATCCAATTCCTTTTAGGAGAAGGATTTCGTGACCCTTTAGGGTTTTAGAAGCTTATTTAAGCTTTGTGTTTTTCAGACTTGTAGATCATCCAAGTTTTTATCAATAAAGTTTTCTAAAGTTTTTATCTCTTTTCATTGCAAAAGTAAATCTCTATTCTTCTTTGAACAACTTAATTGCTACAGAGTTAATTCTCTAAAAGCTGATTGTTCCTGAATCATCAAAGAGTTAATTCTCTAGATCTGGAATATCTCTATCCTTCTTCTGTCTTTCCCCATCGAAAATCACACCTGAAAATCGCAGACTCTAACAAAAATTCAGATCTGAAAAGACTGTTTTCTTCTTCAGAGGATCTTGGGTTTGCATCACAAAGGCAAATCTCTCACAAAAGAATATACATTATCAAAGTCAGGGGCATAATATATTATAATTTGTTCAATCCAAAATAAGTTTGTTTTAAAGAGAGTAAACATTTCGTATCTCCGGGATAATGTATCCGTGATTACATTATCCTTACATGTTTTGCACGTGAGTTTGTATGGCCATGTTCCTATGAAATCAACCCATGGTTCAGGTCCTTTCTTGGGCTTAGATTGATCCTTTTGATGCTTAAGAAACTCGTGGTCCATGTGGATAGCACGTTCCTTCGGCCACAAGTGGGGCTGCCATGTTTGCATCACTCTTACTTAAGCGTCGATTTCTTTGTCATACATCGGGTTGAGTGTGGCGCCTTCAAGCTTTTCATTAAAAACGACCTCGGGATTTCTTTCCTATATAAAAAGAGTTCTTATACCAATACCAAGAACATAACATTTGATTTCAAAAAGATTAAGAAAACCGATTAAAATCAAGAGAGGGGTATTAGGAAACTTCTCTTCAACGGTTCGAAAGGCATTTGATGTTGCTTCTTTCCATTTAAATCCTTCATTACCCTTGATTACTTCATTAATTGGTGATGCTATCTTGCTGAAGTCTTCAGAAAAATATTGACAAAAATTCGCAAGTCCATGAAAACTCGGAATTTCACCTATGTACTTCGAAATCGGCCTATCTCGGATGCATTTTACTTCGACCATATTGATGTCACCTACACTCACAAAAAGACTCTCTTGGTCATGTATATATACATTAATTTTTTGTTGTACCTCCTTGGTGTACACGGAATTATTTCTAAGAGTTGGTTCTTTCGGTAGAATAGCTCCGGGATCGATCGAGCGATTTATGCTTCGGATTGGTGGCAAACTGTTGGGGCATTTCTTCAGATTTATGTTTAAATTTTCTTTAAACATAAAGAGAATGTTAGATTTGTGACTCCCTTTCGGTTTATTGGAAACTTGACTTGCCGAAGGTTTAGATGTTTGGATAGCTTGGTTCATGACCAGCTATTCTTGGTAAACCTCTTGAGGCGTCATGGTTAGCAAGACTATATTTCGGCCTATGAACACAAAGCTTTGTCGATTGGTGAAACCGCCATGGCTAACTCGGGGGTCGGATTGTCATGGTCTTCTAAGGAGAAAATGGCTAGCTTTCATAGGTAAGACATCACATAAAACTTCATCTTCATACTTTCCAATTGATAATGGCACCTTAACTTGGCTGCTCACGGTCATCTCTCCATGGTCATTAAGCCAATGTAGCTTGTACGGCTTCAGATGCTTAAGTATTTCCAATCCGAGCTTTTCAACCATGGTTTTGCTAGCAACGTTGGTGCAACTTTCTCCATCAATTATCAAGCTACAAAGCTTGTCTTTGACAATGCACCTTGAATGGAAAAGGTTTCCCCGTTGCTCGTTGTTATCGTCTACGGTCACGATACTCAAAGACCTCATCGCAACTAAGATTCTCCTTTGGTCGCTTGCTCATGGTCGTATGATTCTACTTCTGGTCATTCTTCCTCAGATTCAAGCTCTCCATCATCACGAAGTATCATCACTCTTTTGTTGGAGCACTCGCTTGCATAGTGTCGATGGCCGCGATACTTAAAGCATTGATGTCTCGCGTCTTCTCGGGAAACATCTTGCCTTTACCTTTTTGGTCAAGATCCTCAACCGTTGGTTTGACATGTTGTTTATTATCCTTAGAAATTCCAGCAAGGTCATCTTTGGGGTAGCTTTGTTTCATGGACCCGTAGCTTGGTCGGGAAAGTCGACGCTTAACTTGTTGCTCGAACATGACTGATTTATGAAGTATTTCCTCGAGCTCCATGTAATGTTGGACCTCCAAAAGGTCTAGGATATCTCGGTTAAGACCTCCCATGAACCTAGACATCGTTGCTTCTTCATCTTCTTGAATATCGGCACGAACCATCAATGTTTCCATTTCTTTGAAGTAGTCGTCTATGGAACGACTCCTTTGGACTAAGTTCCGCAATTTGATGTGTAGCTCTCGGGGATAGTGGCTAGGAATGAAGCGCTTCCTCATCAATGCCTTCATTTGATTCCAAGTATCCATGGGAAAGTTTCCAACACGTCTCCGAGTGGTGACAAGTTGATCCCACCAACTAAGTGCATAGTCTTTGAATTTCGTTGGTGCGACTTTTACCCTTTCTTCTTCGGTGTACTGTCCACAATTAAAGACCAGTTTGATCTTCTTCTCCCACTCCAAGTACTCATCGGGATTGCTTGTTCCTTGAAATGAAGGGATTTGAAGTTTTAGCCCGGAAAAGGAGGGACGTGGGTGTGGTTCTTCTCGGTTGCGGTGTAGCCGTTCATCGTGGTCGCGGTGTGACCTTTAATCACGATCTCGGTGCCTCCTCCTATGATGGTTGTACTTAGAAGAGTGGTTGTAGTAATTTGCAGAGGCGGGATCTAGTTGGCTCCGGGTTGATCCGCCATGTTCGGATAGTCCGATTTCTCCCCTAATGGTCTCCAATTTCGCGTCTAATTTCACATCCAATTTCTCATCCATTATCTTAGCCACATTGGCCGAAATAGCGTCGATGAGAGCTTTGTTGCAACTAGTCTCGGACATTTTTCCTGCAAGAAAACACAAGACACGGCAAGTAAAATTGTTCCAAACAAAGCAAATCACAAGAAAACAATTCAGATAAGAAATTTTGGTCTCTGAACAGTCTGGAAAGAAAAGTTCGTGAAAAATATCTAGACAGGTTCAAAAATTCCCAAAATAATTTTAGATAAAACTACACTCAATTTCGAATCAGATGCATTTGGATTCACGATTTTAGCAATCTTAAATTACTTTTAAAAATCCTAACAATCTGACAGTTGAAATCTGGAAAATGAGTTATCGAAGAGTTATTGAAGAGTTATTGAGATAGAAAGACACAAACTTTGGAAAAAGTGGCTCTGATACCACTTGATGAGATCCTTGGTGATAAGGATCCTTGATTTAGATCGTCACTTCGTCGCAGGTTGTAGAGTTCGTTGCGGAAAACTTACGAATTGAGATGGCACGTCTCTGGAACTTTCAGGCTCGATTCAATTGCGGATATTACACACTGAAAACGAATCGAGTTGCATGAATATTACATATCATGCGATCAAACAAAGAGAAAAATTTTAGATTAAAATGTTTGATGATCTTTTCTACATAAGGGCCATAAAATTTAAAGAGGAGAGAGAGAGAGAGAGAGAGAGAGAGAGAGAGAGGAGAGNGAGAGATTCGCGTGTCAATTCGTTTTTCATAAGATTGAATAGCCAAGTTTTACTGTAGATGAACCTTGAGATTCTTTAGGTCATTTCTAAGCATTTGTAGATAAATCTGATCGAACGAACCAGTAATTTGAGATTAGCTATGTTCCTACTTAAGCGTTATTGTTCTTCTTCTTCTTCTCTTTCCTGAATCTCGGAGATTACAATTTTTTTCATAACGCTGTTTTCGATTCCCGAGCTAACATAATCGGCCTTCTCTTGATTCCTTTTCTTTCGTCAACTCAGGGTTACTTCTTCACTAGCTGCATAAGTTGTTCTACCGCCGCCATCTTCATCTCCGTAAATGCCATCTCTGCTAATTCCCCACAAACTTCACTATTGGATCCTTCACTTTCTCCCTAAATTAGTTACTTTTAGACAACAACATAAAAACAAAGAAATTAATCTCGAGCCATTGAGCCAAAGAACGACGGAGATGCGGAAGAATATGTCGTGGAGGATATGGAAGATTATGGTTACATGAAAGAATGATAGTGATAAAATTAAGCAAGAGATATAATTAGGAATGAGAAAAAAAAATCGAGGTGTACTAATCTTTTGTTTTGATTGGCTTCTAATTATTATGTTTTGGATGAAGTGTCAGTTTTCTAGAGTATGAAAATGTTGATATGTCATCTCATGGAGAGGCATAAAACTTATAATAATATTGATTAGAAGTAAGCTTGCTAGGTTTTTTTACATGTGCAAGAAATTAGATATCCAAAATTTGCTTCTTTTCGATTCATGAAAAGAGTACATATAACATAAGAACCTCAATGACAACATATATGCCTAAATGGCAAAGATGACCCTTGACATAAACCACATAAGTTATGTACTAGAATCAAAATCTCAAAAATGAACATTTACATATGTAAAATTAAAGTTGGGGAAATTTCTTTCTTTGTTGGATATTTTTTTACGTATGCAAAACTAAACATTGATTTGCATCGAAAAGTATTGTGCTCCTCTGCTTTTAAAGGCAGAAGGATTTTGTAACACCTGTCCCTTACCCCTAGGGCACAACATGTCATTTAACTAACTTATTTCTCACGTAACCACAACTTATCTCTAAAACATCAATTTTATTAATCCATCAACTCATCAATCTTAAATAAATCCATAATCTAACCAAATGAAAACCGGTTCAACACAAATCAATTCAACAAAAGAAAATCAAATAAGAAAAACGCGATGATTCCCAAAACGAATACCATGATCCAACCATCATCTACAACTACTCGTCATGCTCACCTGAAAAGGGAAAAGAGGAGGAGGAAAGAGAAAGGGGTGAGTGACAGGGGAATCACAAAGCAAGGTGGTGGACTGCTAGACCTCACAAGTCCGCATACTCGGCCTAACAATACAACCAACAAAAGCATAAAATCAAACGCTCAAACATGGCATACATCCCTTGCTAACACTAACCCCGGGTCACTTAGTATCCCAACCTCTACCCCCCACGGGTACTTCTTACTTTTCCCCATCACATCATCTCATTCATCACATTCTCATTCTCATCCTCATTATCATCCTTTATCCCTTCCCAAACCATTCCCAGTGGGTACTTCTTCCTTTCCCCTCAACTCCAGGGTACTTCTTCTTTTTCCCCCTTCATTAACTTTCATCCCAATATCATAACCCAACCTCAATTAATCTATATCCGATAACTAACGGATCTACAAGCACAAACATCAATCCAATCTATCTAGACATGCATACAAGATTTTCAATAAATTTTCGTGAGAAATCCTATACTAGAGCATGCAGATCAGTAAACAAACATGTACGGGGGATCTTGTGGATAGCTCCTTACCTTTGCCACTCGCAGATGATCACAAACCTCATTCTCATCTTCCTTTGCATGTGGACAGATTCGTTGCATCGACTCTGGAGGCGCACTTCTCTCTTCATATGGATTCGAATTTGGCTTTCCTTTTACCAGTGGATATATATGAGAACCTACGACGTTCCTGCGGAAGATTAACCCAAACATCAACTTTTAGGTGGGTCAAACACCCTTTACACCAAGACAAGACAAATATGTAAATCTGGCAGATTCGCGGTCACATAGAAACGAAAGCATAACTCTGAAACTAACCGTTAACTAGGAGATGAGACCGTTCAAATTGTAGCGTTTGATGTCTTCTAGTTTCAGCTCAAGTTTGTCCCGATCAGACACCATTTGAATAGCAGATCATCCTCATATTCCCGTCTGGTCGTAGATCCGTTCTGCACTAATCCCCCTCGGGGAAAAAACCATAACTTTTAGAAGAAAACTCCAAATTACAAACCGTTTGAAGGAGATGATAGATATAAGATAGGAACACCTACTGTAGGAAAATCAGATTAATCCAAGATGATTGGGTTGGCCGTCCCTCTGTTCTCCCACAGCATATCAGTTCTGTCTTCTTCGGACTGCAACAACTTCTCTTCTCTTCCCTTCTCTTTTTCCCTCGGATTCTCCCTCTTTCTTTCTCTCTCTCTGCGACGACTGAGAAAAAAATGAGGAGGAACTTAGGTTTTGTTGGATTAAATAGGATGACTTTAGGGTTTCCTTGATCGACTTGGGCTTTCTCTATAAACTTTAATTATGGCCCAACTTCTACGGGTCAGAATGTTACAATTCTCCCCCCCCCCCTTACAAAGAATTCGTCCCGAATTCTGAGGCAGAAAGCGCTGTTGTAGATCCTTACTCAACTGTTTTCCTTTCCGTTTTACGCGCTCCATGATTTTATATCAACGCAGTAGACAACTGAGATGTCCAGTGTCATAGTTGTAAGTATCCTTATGTTTTTGTTGAAACTTTAGTCTTCGAGTAGTTCTAATACTTTGAAGGAGGTCCTTATCATCCATGCACTTGTCCCCAAGTCCTTGTGGGGAGAGCGGTACCACCATAGCAGACTTCCTTAACAACTTTCGTGGTCAAAAAATTGTGATATACAAAAGGGCCCTACAACTGCATAACACTTTTATATTATGTGGTCCTGTCCCAATCGATCTCTTCTTATCTTCGTTTCCCCGAGTTTCCATCCCCGTCGTTCATGGCTATCGTGCCCCTTATGATCCTTAAACTCCACCGGAAGACCAATCTTGGTACTAAGAGGAGTTCTAAACGTACCCAACACCATATCCCAACACCAAAGGTGACTTATTTACCCAGTTGCATCCTTACATCTCATTCATCCCTCTAAGCAGTCCTTGCTTGGATTCCACCAACATTATCCAGTCTGACTTATACCCTAGAATTATCTGAAGGACTACACTTTTAAGAATCACGTGTACGCTCCAATGCTCGCCTTAATCTTCTTTGACTCGGAAATGAAAGTGTCTATTCAAAGCACTACTTTATCATCGTCAAGCCCACATACAACTTTAAATCTTTACTCAGCAGAGCTTAAGTGTCCCACCCCCAACCAAACCCCACAAGGCTTTCCCACTTTGAAACTTTTTAGTCACACATGCCTCTTTCTCAATCTCCTCAACCAACAAGAAAGGCATGGTGGTGTGGTTCACTTACTGAAGACCGGATTGACTCTCTCAGAACCTCTTAATACAAACTCGCTTGATTAGCTACACAATAACCTTAACTCTGCTCAACATGTACTCTGTGATGACAACTTTCCTTCACAAATACGGGTAAGACTTCAAAAAGAAACAAGCTGGTTAGGCTTTACTCTGAACCGGAAATGCAACGACGAGTCAGGAATGACTTCAAGTGGCGTGGTGTTCTTTTACTTTTCAAAATTTCCCAAACCCAAAATACTTTGAAAACCATTGCAAACTCACTCATAAAAAATTTCTCTTCTCTCACTGCCTCCCGAGTCAGAACCGGTTTGGCAAACACGCTCTGGTACCAAATTGTAACACCCATCCCTTACCCCTAGGGCACGACATGTCACTTAACTAACTTATTTCTCACATAACCACAACCTATCTCTAAACCACCAACTTTATTAATCCATCAACTCATCAGTCTTAAACAAATCCATAATCTAACCAAACGAAAATCGATTCAACACAAATCAATTCAACAAAAGAAAACCAAATAAGAAAAACGCGATGATTCCCAAAACGAACACCATGATCCAACCATCATCTCCAACTACTCGTCATGCTCACCTGAAAAGGGAAAAATGGGAGGAGAAAAGAGAAAAGAGGAAAGGGGTGAGTGACAGGGGAATCATTCAGCAAGGTGGTGGAATGCTAGACCACATAAGTCCGCAGACTCGGCCTAACAATACAACCAACAAAAGCATAAAATCAAATGCTCAAACATGGCATACATCCCTTGCTAACACTAACCCCGAGTCACTTAGTATCCCAACCTCTACCCCCCCCCCCCATGGGTACTTCTTCTTTTTCCCCCATCACATCATCTCATTCATCACATTCTCATTCTCATCCTCATTCTCATCCTTTATCCCTTCCCAAACCATTCCCAGTGGGTACTTCTTCCTTTTCCCCCCAACTCAAGGGTACTTCTTCCTTTTCCCCCTTCATTAACTTTCATCCCAATATCATAACCCAACCTCAATTAATCTATATCCGATAACTAACGGATCTACAAGCACAAACATCAAACCAATCTATCTAGACATGCATACAATACTTTCAATAAATTTTTGTGAGAAATCCTATACTAGAGCAGACAAATCATTAAACCAACGTGTACGGGGGATCGTGTGGGTAGCTCCTTACCTTTGCCACTTGCAGATGATCAAAAACCTCATTCTCAACTTCCTTTGTATGTGGACAGATTCGTTGCATCATGTGTGGCAAACTAGTACCCTGTCTTGACATCGCATTTGCCATTCTTTGTGTATGATCATTCACATACATCATGTGGTGCAAACGCCACTAATTTTAAACTCTCACCAGCTCAACATCTTCATGCGTAAAATAATGTTCAAGCAGTTGGGTATTCCATTCTTTTGTAGCTGGTACAATCAACACCGCCACATTCATATACAACCGTCTCTGGGTACTGATAGGGGGTCTTGGAGATAGTGTTGGTATCCAGTTGTCCTCCCATACACTAATGGTTTGTCCGGTTCCAATCTGAATGTATATCCAAGCATCTCTCTACCCACACCAACATATCACAATCCATAGGAAGCTGCTTTAGGTGTATGGCTATACAGGGTTGGGTTTTATGATGATATCGACCACCACACTACTTTGCAAGGAGAGATGTTGGTCGAGTAACCATACGCCATACTTGTTTGGCTAGGAGGGCTCTGTTAAAATTATGTAAGTCATGGAACCCCAAACCTCTTTCTCGTTTTGGGATCAACATTTTTCGCCAAGAAACCCATGGTATCTTACGCTTCCGATTGTTACGACCCCACCAAAGTTCAGTTAGTAAACTACTAACTCCTTCAAATATAGACTTAGGAATTAAGAAACAATTCATTGAATAGATAGACATTGCTTGCGCCACAACCTTGATTAATGTCTCTTTTCTCACTAGGGAGAGGAGCTTTATGTACCAACCTCCCAATCTCTCTTTCACTTTTTGCAAGATATATGCAAATTGTTATGTTTTCTGTCTACTA
Organism: Anastatica hierochuntica; assembly: GCA_900406275.1. Lineage (NCBI taxonomy): Eukaryota > Viridiplantae > Streptophyta > Magnoliopsida > Brassicales > Brassicaceae > Anastatica > Anastatica hierochuntica. The sequence continues at coordinate 11,493 of OVAN01013215.1, forward strand.
CATTGCTCCGAAAGACCCAAGTATTTACCTCCTCTACCAACTCTTGATATTCCAAGTATTTTCGTGAGGCTAGTCCATAAACCTTCTTCAATTCTCATACCAAATATAACAGTAGACTTCTCCAAGTTGATCTTTTGACCCAAGATCTCCTTGTACCGTCTAAATACTTTAGCTAAACTCACTAAAATTAAAAAAAAAAAAACTAAAGAAAAAGCCGAGCAATTTTAGGATCCGTTTGTGTTATGCATTCTCTTGCTTTCTTCATATTTGAGTATACTAAATATTTTGTTTTCTTCTGTGCTCTTCATATCATTTTCTTGTGGACATTATTTCTTCATCACAAAATCTTAAATTCTTTTATATGCACTACCCCTCTTCTAGTTAATTGTATGTTGCCTCGTGACCTGAGATTCATCGACTCTTTATCATTTCTTAGAAATTTTCATCCCTTCAAATTAGAAACAAAGCCAACATAATTAAATATTTTGGAGAATTTTAGAAATTTGAGTGTGAACTAGAATAAAATGTTAAAGTATGTACTTTTGTTTTTTTTTAATTTCCTCAAACGGTGTACGAGAACGCAAATTTTTGATTTGCCTCTCCGAGTTGATCCTTTTAATGGTAGATCCCTGATTTAAAAATAAAAAGAGGAAAAAGTTCAGTTCGGAAATCGAAGTGATAAAATGATGGATAATAGAAAATATATGTTTTGAATATTAAGAAGATAATGTGAGAACGAAAAAGATTTCAATAATCAACTTAAAGGCTATCTCAAAATTTTGTCTTCAAAGATAATGTAGAGAAAATATTATATGGTGGACGAGTGGATGTGAAAAAATTACAGTAAATGATAAAAAAAATTATGATTCACTAATGTGAAATTATTATTATTCGTTTTTGTCAAGATGATGAATATTTTATTTTTTGGGTCATCAACGATGAAATTATTATTTAGAAGTATCTATTGAAGCCACAATCTTTATTGTAAAATAAATTTAATGTTGATTTTTGGATTTCATTATCTTTAGTTTGGATATTGGATAGTGTAACAATATTGAAATGTCTCCCTTAAATAAAATAAAAACTGAGTGTTATTAGGGAACAACCCAAACAATACAGTTTTCCATTTGACTAATATGGTAAAAAAATAAAAAATAAATAAAAATATTAAAGTGATAGAATCCAATTATATGATACAGTCGATTGTAAACAAAAAATGATACAGACGATTCATATTTTTAAATATTTACAAATAGCAATAACTTTTAGTTTATAATTAACAAAAATAATAGTTTACAAAAACAAGTTAGTTCTTTTAGTTCAAGCCATAAAAATAATTCTATTTTAGTTCAATATTAGATATATTTAACTGATTTTTTGGAAATATATATATATATATATATATATATTTAAACACTTTATATTTCAATATGCAACTATAATAATTGTGTACTAGATTTTGACCCGCGCTTTAAAAACGCGGGATTCATATTATTATTAATTATTATAGTTTTTTGAGCAAAATTATA
>OVAN01013216.1:0-13020 GCA_900406275.1 Anastatica hierochuntica
AAGCCCAATAGGCTAATGGTTATGTCAGCCATTAAATGGTTCATAACATGAACAACTATCTCTCACAATAAGAATAGTAAAAAAACATATTGAACGCTAAGAATCTCGCTCAAACAACGGAAAATACAACAAAAGAGAGCCGGGAAAGAGTGCCTACTCTTTCTAAATAGAGAAAAGGGCACAAAAAAGTCAAGTGCTGAGCAGGAGGCAAAATGCTTACCTCTGTTTGCCAGAACAGGTGACAAACGAAAAGGTATAAGCTGAATAGGCAACACGCCAAACCTGCTTACTAAGATGTGTGAAGCAGTAGAAAAAGCTGCCAAATTGCCTCCTTTATTCTAAAAGGGAAAGTCACGATAGTATAACCCAAAGTCTGACACTAGCCTGATGCAGAAAGCACAATTCAACAAAATTGGACAGTGGCCACCCAAGGGTGACAGAATGCTACCGAAAACTTAAAAACTATTGTTCAAGGACAAGGATAAAAGGTTAAAAAAATAAAGAAAAAAAAGAGGGGAAATTGGTACGAACTCCAGCCCCATGATTCCAAGTCCCTTCAAAAAGCTTGAAGACATATTCTTAGGAAAAAAGGGAGGAAGCTAATCAAAAGCCACAGGCTAACCAAAATCCTGAGGTTAATCAAAAGCTAGAGGCTAATCGATAGTCAGAGGACAGACGACCAGAGGTTGAATAACAACCAGAGGTCAAACTATCCTATAGGATAACCCAAAATCTTAGCAAGAGACTTACACAAGCAGATCGCTAAAACATGATTATAAAAACGAAAGATAATTGATATAAAGCCACAAAGAGCTTAGATTTTAAGTCTAAAATAAAAGCCCAGAAGGGAAACAAAGAACCAAGGCCTAAAAGGCAAAATAAGTTCTACAAAAGCCCACAAGGGGCATAACTAAGCCCAAGCAGGGGCTGAAACCAAAAGATCATAATGAAAAGCCCCAAGGGGCAGAACATAAAAGTAAATTTGGAGAGGCGTTTGGGTTCACTCGGCTGGGTATAGAGAAGGAGACTTTTTGGCATCGGCTTCGGTGCCATTAATCGCCATGCCTTCTCTTCAGCGAAAACGCTAACTCTGGTCCTGAGCTCTTCAACCTCCTTCTCCAAATCAGCCTTCTCCACAATCAGCGCCTAAGTGCGCACGAATTTCCTCTTATTCATGGACTCCAACCCCCTGGCTAGGTCTTTCATTTCCCTCTGGTCTCTTTCCAGGCCAGCCGACCTATCCTTCTCAGTTTTAAGCATGAAGATGTGGTCGTCCAGCGTGACTCTCCCTGCTTTGGTAGCCTCCATTGCCATCTTGCCCTCCGCATGGTAGAGGAAGAGAGTCATCTGGCATAGAAAAATGCAAGGAGTCAAATAAAAAACAATGGTAAAGCACTTAAGAGACCCAAAATATAAAAGGAAGACACTTACCTCAAGCGTCTTCCTGTGAAGAAAGTAGAGTATCCTAACGGATTCAGAACAAGGATAAGAGACGTTCGCCGCAGGGAACACCTGAACCTTCAGTTGTTGCAGGGTATCATACAAGTCGTAAGGGGAGAGAGACGACGACCTTGTGCTTATGCCTTTCTGCTTCTTGGCCTGGGAAGAAGTAATACTGGATTTTATGTTGCGACATCCTCTTGGTGCCTGTCGCAGGAATCTACAGGATCTCCACATCCTCGGAGGTTGATGTCTTGCGTCCATCTTTGATGCTCTTGCTGCCTTAGCCCTCTTAATGTCCTCCATTTCCTTTGATTTTGACACTGCTATATTTCCAGCATCAGAAAAATACACAGGCAGCCACAGAGCTAACGACAAAAGGAAACCAGGAAAAAGAAGAAAACAAAAAGCAAACCCCAAAAGTTGCTTTCAGCTAAAGCCTCCAGACTCAATAAGAAGGTAGTGCTCCTTGCCTCAACCGGGAGCTTCAACACCTCCTTTGTTTTCCTCTTCCCTCTCTCGACTTTATAACTAGAGACCGCTGCAAAATAGAAACTAGAGAGTGTTTAGAATAAAGAGTGAAAGAGAAACCAAAAGAAGCGGCTCATCCTAGACCGTGCAGTGGGTTTCCATAAAGTGGAGAACCTAGGGTCTAGCCCCACTTTCAGGAGGACAAACCTCTGGGCCTAAGGTTTGAAAAAAGCATCACCTTTCTTATCCCCCTCTATAGCTCCTTGACGATTGGAGCACTAGCCCTAGTGTGAAAGTAATATCGTCCTTCACCGAGAGAACCAACGGAGAAGTAATAAGCGTATAGTTGTTCGTCAACACCCATGTCGAAGCCATGGAAATCATTGAGCACCTTGATGGCGGTTAGTATTCTCCATGAAGGGGAATTTAGCTGTGAGGGGCAGATTTTTAAGTAGTTAGCCACTGTGACCACGAGAGTTGGGAGATTCGCCTTCACTCCTTTCTCTAGATAGCCGTCGTACATGGCTATCTCATCATTCGGGTAGGAGGAAGACAATTCATCGTGTCCTGAGGCCCTGAGGACCATCTCGCCTAGTAGGGAATACTGCTGCCGCAGATCCCCTAGGTCTTCCCCCTTTATTGTAGAGTGGGGACCAATTCTAAGCACTGGAGGTTTAGAGAAGAGCTAACGGAGATCGGCGCATGCCCCATGTCCTGCATGCTTCCTAATGATTCAGAATATTGAGAAGAGGGCTCTTCCCTGAGAAGACATATCCTTCGAACCTAACCTCTACTAAATAAGAGGCTACGAGAGAAACATCATCCGTTGGGCTCGAAATTTACCTGATACGAGTCCAAGTATCAAATTGTGGACTCAAAATAAAGGCTCCTAAAAGATCTATCAAACCATACAAGTCTAACTGGATCTACGAAGTCTTCGGCGAAAAATAAAAAGAGGGGAGGAACTAGATTATAACTGAATTCGCAAGGCACTGAGAGCTGGAAGTGAGGGAGAAATTTGCGAAAGAAAGGCTAAAGAAAAAGAAGATCTCGAGAAAGAGCTGAAGAAAAATGGTGATGAAGAAAAAGAAAATGAGGAAAAAAGATTAAGTATTAAGAGAGAAGGAAGAGAAAAAGGAAAAGAGATCATGCGCCATGATTAGGTGCGGATCTCGGAATATCTTCCTCCCCTTTTCCAAAATCTTTCAAATCACATGCAACGACCACATTACTAATTCTAAGGGATAATCATAATCAAAACACCATAAATAGTATACCTTAAGGCTTCAAACAATGTATTCACAAAAAACCCTGTAGACTAGACATTAGGTTAAGAGAAACTCGATTTTTGTAAGGGTCCTAGACACCAAAATCGCATTGTACCTCGCTTCTCTTGATCAATACAAAATGTCTTTCTCTATTCTCTTTGCTTTGATTGTTATCTCTTGCTTCCGTAGTGTTTCCAAATACCATCCCCAAAAACATCCATAACAATCAATACTCAGCCCTTTTTTGTTCTGCGCTCTGTTAAGAAAGAGTAAACAATTTTTCACTCTTGCTTTCTTTTGGGGTGTTTCCCCCATTCTAAGCAGAGTTCTTAGCGTTTTGCTTGTGTTGAAGGGTTCATTGTCTCTTTTTTACTACTCTTTTAGTGAGAGGTAGCTAGTTAACTCGTTTGCCCCTTGATTTCTTTGTGAGAAATCAATTATTTTATAGAATAAGTCCATCCATAGACACAATTGAATCTCTTACAACTAAAACACATAAAGTTGAGGAAAGAATTAAAAAAGTACAAGAGAATATGTATCTGACAACATGGTCATGGGGGTCGGGGCCTTCCTCAGAAGTTGCAGGATTTTAGGTGTAACGCATTCCAACTGTTTGGATGGACTTTTCCGAAACTATCTGGTAGCTTGTATGCCTTGGACCCTCTTACTTCTACTATTTGATATGGTCCTTCTAAGCCATGAGCTAGCTTGGCTAATGCCTTTTCCCTGGTATTGTTGAAGAAGTACCACATGACCCATTCCCCTTATTGGAAGGTTCTCGTCCATACCTTTTTGTTATAGCTCTGTGTTACTTACTGTTGGTAGGGCCAATTCTGGCCCTTATGGCTTCTCTTCTTTCACCCAGGAGGTCTAGGGACAAGGTCATCAGCTCTTCAATTTCTTTTGGGGATGAAAGCTCGGTCTTGGCTATCGCTGCCACTTATTTCGGAAGGGCCACTGCCTCTTATCTGTGAACCAAGGAGAACAAGCTTTCCCATGTAGCCGTCTTAGTTTTGGTTTGATAGACTCATAACATTACTGGAAGATCCTAATCTTAGTTGCCTTTGGCTTCTGCCAATATTTTTTTTCATAAGGTTTACCACAATATTATTTGTAGTCTCTACTTGTCTGTTAGACTGCGAGTGTCTGGGTGTCGCGAAGCTCAAATATATGCCCCACTCTTCGAGGGCCATTACGTGTAACTATTTCTTGGGGGTGTCCGAACCTTGTTACCACATGTTTCTAGATAAATCTTTTGATCTAGACATCACTAATTTTTCTTATGCTTCTGCTTCCACCAATTTCGAAAAATAATTTTTCACCAAGATCAGGAAGACCATCTGCTCAGCGGCTTATGGGAATTTCCCTACTGTATCCCTACCCCACAACATGAATGGCCATGAGGAGCAGATGGACTTAACGTATTTAGGAGAAAGCTTGGAGACCTGAGCGTGCCTTTGGCATTTATCACAATGATTTGTCATTGGTATGCGTCGGTTGCCATGGAGGCTAGTAGTACCCTGCTCTTTAAGCTTTAAGCACGAGGCTTTTATCGCTAGAATGGGAACCATATTCGCTTTAGTGCAACACTCATAGGAAAAGATCAACATCTTCTGGCATTATACATCGCATATATGGTCAATAGAGTAATTTGCAATAGATTTCTTCTTCGATAAGACAACAACGTGTCGCTTACCTCTTGATCCTCCAACACTCGCTTCTCACGTTAGGTAAGACATCATCCTTCAGGTAGGCCGTGATGGGTGTCATTCATGTTTGTTTTTATCTAATGTTTGAAACTTGGAATCCTCATGAATCTTCGTCCATAGCGGGCCACTGGAGACCCAATAGTGCTATGCTTATTGGCTCTGTGGTTTACAAGGCGGAAGCCAGGTTGACCGAGGCATCGACATGTAAATTCTGCTCCCTCGAGATCTCTCTGAGCTTGCATGTTTCTAATTAGTCGATAAGCTTCATGGCTATTACTAGATATATGTTCATGTTGGCATCCTTTGCCTTGTAGTCGCCTTGTGTTTGGCTTGCAATTAGGTGGGAGGCAATGTAAACCCTTAGGTTTTCTACTCTCATGTCTTTCGCTAAGCCCAACACATCGATCAAAGTTTCCTATTGACTCTTGTTATTGGTGGCTTTGAAGTTACATATTACTGCTCAAGACACAACCTCTCCACTTGGATCTATAACCAGAAGGCCTACTCCTGTCCCCCCCTTATGTTACTTGATCCGTCTACATACAACTTCCATTCTCCTACCCCGTTTTCTCCTGCTGGATTTTGATTTCCTCCTCTACCCTGGGGATCATGGATGAAGCAAATTATTTAACAAAGTCCGCTAGCACTTGTGATTTTATTGCAGTGGCCAAACAAAATATCACATCATATTCCCTAGCTCCAATGCCCACTTCGCTAGCCTTCTGCATACCTCTAGCTTGTGGAGCATTGTCTTAATGGGTAATGATGTGACCACTACCACAGGGTAAGCTTGAAAATAAGAGCGCAATTTCTTGGCTGCCATTAACAGAGCAAGAGACAATTTCCAAGTGGTTGTAACATGTTTCTACTTCCAAGAGTGACTTGCTGATGTAATAGAACGAATGCTGCTTGCTTCCTTCCTCTCTAACCAGTATGACACTTACCGCATGCTCAACCACAAGGCAAAGTAAGAGCGGCTCAACGTCTTGTGTCTTAGAGAGTAGGGGCAGCGTGGTAAGGTATTCTTTTATCTTAAGTAAGGTGTCTTTGCACCTCTGATCCCATGTGAACTTCTTTGGACTTTTGAGAGCCTCGAAGAACGCCTGTGACTTGTCCAGGAGCCAATATATGAATCTTCTCAAGATTTCCATTCTTTTTCTTAGTTTTTGTACAGTTTAAGGACTCTTGGGTGAGGGAATCACATGAATTGCCCATATTTGCTCTAGTTTACCTCGATTCCTTGGTATGTCACTATGTACCTTATAAACTTTCCTGATTCACACCAAAAGAACATTTACAGGGATTGAGCATCAAGTTGTATTTCCTCAACGTAGAGAAGGCATGCTGCATGTGGACTATGTGGTTTTCTTCTTTTAATGATTTTACCAGCATGTCATCTATGTATACCTCTATGGTTTGGCCAATTTAATATGCAAACATCGTGTTTACAAATCTCTGGTAAGTGGACCTTTCATTCTCTAGCCCAAAAGGCATCACTTGTAGGAGTATAACCCGTGGGAAGTTATGAAGGAAGTTTTCTCTTTGTTGTCGGGGTGCATGAGAATCAAATTGTATCTAGAGAAAGCATCCATTAAGCTAATTAGCTAGTCTTGGTGTCCGCCATCTTGTCTATGTGATGCAAGGGGAAAGGGTACTTCGGGCATGATTTATTGAGATTTATAAAATTGATGTAGTCCCTTCACGTGTCGTTTTTCTTGATTACCACGACGATATTAGCCAGACAATCTAAGTATTTCACCTCTGATGCACGCGGCGGCTAGCATATTCTTTACTTCATAATTGATAATTATGTCGCGCTCTGGTGCAAACTTCATCCTTTTATGCTTGACTGGTGGGTGCTTTGGATCCACTTTCACCTCGTGTATTATAACTTATGGGTTACACGGCATGTCTACATGAAACCTGGCGAAAAAATCAGAATTAGACCTCAGAAAGTCAATGAGTCTCTAGCGTATACCTTCTTGCAATATTGACCCACTATGAGGTTGCTTCCTGGGTCTCCAGGCGTTAGGGGTACCTCTCTGGCTCCCTAGTGTACCTTGCAGGAAGTGGTTTATGTAATTGCTATAAGGGGGTCGTCTTACCCTTCAGTGTGGTCTGGTAGCACGATCGAGCATTCTCTTGATCTTCTTTGATATCTCTGACTCCCCAAGGAAAAGTAGAACTACAACACTTGATGCAAAGTAGAAGGAACGACTCCCATCTCATGTATCCAGTGTCGTACCATGATCATATTGTAGGCGAACGCACAATCTATGTCAGAGAAATTGGTGGATATATTTATCCCTTCTGCGTAAATAGATAGTATAACTTCTCCGACGTTCTTCTTGACTTCACCACTGAAACCTACAAGTGGCGTGGCTTTCTTGGTTAAGGCATCTTTAGTTAGACCTTAGTCTCTGTAAATCCCAAAGAAAAGCACGTTTGTAAAGTTTCTGCTGTCAATGTGTACCCTCTTCAAAAAACAACATGCCACAGTTAAAGATATCAAAAAGGGGTCACGATGAGGTGCCATGATCCTCTCATGCTCCTCAGCTGTGAAGCTGATGGCCTCTCTGTTAGGGCTTGGACTCTTGGCCTCTAGGTGCCTCTGTTATTCTTTGGGGTTCTGGTACTTTTCATAGCTACGACATGGGTAATGCCACTGACTTCTGTTCCTCTAGTTATGAAATTGATCATGCGGTCATGCCTTGGAGGAAAATCATGAGCGTTATGGCCTATGGGACCATCACCCTTTGGATTATTCAACAGTTCCTTGGATTAGCCAGAGAGGAATTTCTGAAGGTATTATTTCTTGAGCAGCTCATTAACCTTCTTTTTGAGAGATATGCAGTCTTCCTTTCTATGACCATTGTTGTTGTGAAGTCACACAACTTGCTGGTCTTTCAGTGGTTATAGGGATTTGACTTGGGAGCCCATCTGCTTAAGATCTCATACAAGCTATTATGGATGTTTTTGGGGAGTTCTTTGATAGCACTACATAAGCAAGAAGACAAAGTCTATGAGTGAAGATGATAGATCTGTTGGAAAAGGATCTAAGCAATAAAGGCTGGAAGATGGTTTCTCTTGAAGGAATCGAATCAAAGAGATAGTGAAAGAACAATTGAATTAGCCACTTTTCCGAGGCTTTTTCGGATGATCTCTATAATCCCCTAAGTTTGTTATTTATACATGAAAGGCATTCCTTACCCTTTTAAGATTAGGAGATACCATATTTATCTACAAACACACATGATTATCTCTTTATTAAATAAGAAGAAGATAAGTATCGGCTGAGAGTCTGCTAGTCTTTCGGCTTCCTGCATCCTCATGACGTCTGGCTTCCTGCTTCTTAGTATTCCCCTGCCTTAAGACTAAACCGTTGTACTCAATCTAAGCCAAGGGGAATCCACGAGGCTCAAATTACATCAAAAAATTTGCCCCTTATTACGCAGGTTTGATTCGAAGCTGGGGAATAACATGTCCTCCTGGTTGCTTAGGCAGGAAGCTCTTAGACTGCTCGGTTATCAGAGTATGTATAAGTATGCCAGCTCGAGTGCTTTTAGCATTTGCTTTCTTGTAGCCGGAATTCTGCTGAGGCTGGGCGCGATTAACATCAATTGTCCACGCTGCCCCTTGGCGCATTGCTTCTGGCTTCTGGACTTTTGAATTTAAAACTCATTTTTAATAGAGAGAATCTTAGGAACTGTTGCGAGGATCTCGAACGTTAATTGAGGTTACATTAAAATTTTTAAGGAAAAGGGAGAGATTGCTCAGAGATTTTTGCCGACTAATCATTACGCGCGTGGACTTCCTTTTCTCCTTCCTTCTACAACATTTTGGTTCCTTTTCTTTTACATTGTTGCCTTTTCTCTATATTTTCTTTCGTCTTCTTGCGAAAAGCTTCTTCCTTTTGGAATCCATATTCAAGCCGTGTTCCGTTCGCGATTCCAGGTTAGAATCTCTTGCTCCTTCATCTTTTTACTTTTTTAGATTAGGACCCAGAGGGTACTTCTAGGGTTAAGGGTTCGTTTTAGCTTTAAGGTTTCTTGATCCCCTATACCCTAGATATGAAATTGGAACCTTCTTTGGTCAACGATGTATAGCTCTGCCGCAGAGTTTTCCCATGAAGTCTCATCGTCCGTGGATGCCAGGGTCAAGAGGAGGCACTTGATAAGGACAAGTCCTTCCACCGGTGCTGAAGGATCTTCAGAGGACATGGAGATCCCCGATGTCACCCCAAGACCTCTTCGTTCTTCTGCAGGATCCGCTCTTCTGAAGGTGGGCCCTTTTTCTTATGTCAAACCCAAGCATCTTGTAGCCTGGAGACAACAATACTCTCTTGGGGAGGACGTAAAGTTGTGGGCGGCAAAGAAGGATGAGAGGGCTTGAGAGTGCCATGGAGACGAGATAGCAATGTACGATGGCTATTTCGAGGCTGGAATCAGGGGTAAGATACAAGCCCTAGTGTTGAAAGTTTCTAGGCACTTTGGCATCTGCCCCTCTCAGGCGAACCCGCTTTCTTGGATGATCCTTACTGTTGGGAGTAATTTTGGTCATGAGAATTTTCCAGACTTAGATGGAGTACAACAGTAAGACCTCAAAGCAGGGGAATGCCCAGAATCAGGAAGCCAGACAATGCCCCATAGCCGAAAGCCGGAAGTCAAACGACCAAGCATAGCCGGAAGCCGGAAGCCAGCCTGACCACCACCTCTTCCTTATTTTCGCTATTTAACCTAGTAGATAATGACATGTATTTTAGATAAATATGCTTATATTCTACAGATAATCATGATATATCCAATTCATGGAGGGATAATCATGAAACTCATGTATAAATACCAAGCTAAAAGGAAAAACGTGTACACACGAAAACCCTAAGCCACAAATTAATACACAAGCAATTCTTTGCCATCTCTTGATCTTAAAGCTCATCTCAAACATCCAAAAACCTTTGCAAAAATTCATTGACCTCCAGCTTCCATAGTGTTACGAAGAACGACCAAAATCACCCATAAACGTTGGCGCTAGAAGGAGGGTAGCTTTCAAAACAACTACGTGACGATGGTTGGAGATAATCATGAATCAACAAACATGACACCAGCACGAGCAGAGCTCACTTACAAGGAGATGCTATCTCAACTAGAGACTTTGCAAAAGAGACTAGGAGAGATGGAGCAGTTTCAAAGAGATCAATCACCCACTAGGGCTGATGCAGCAGCTGCAGAGCTTCAGACCCTGAGGCAGCAGATGGAGGCTCATGCCAAGGCTCTCCAAGAGAACACGCAGCGCCTGCAGCAGCTAGAGCTGGAAAACGAGACCCTTAGAGAGGCAAACTCGGCTCTGACGGCGAATCAAGCCATGGATCACAGGTTCAGGGTCAAAATACCCCGGATGCCAACTCTGGAGACCACTCCTACCAATAACCTAGGAGAAAGAGGAAACCCTGTAGCAACGGGGACCCAAGAGGACCAAAACCTTGCTCAAGAGCAAGAAGACCTGATGGATACAGAAGAGCCGCAGGCTGCAGGCCTCGCCCCACTCACTGATGAGGCCAGACGACTGGAGCAGAAGTTCTCCAACAAATTTGAGGTGCTGAAATCAGTGATCGAGCGGCTTCCAGGTTTTTCACCTCCCCTTAAGAAAAGTACCCTAAGCTCTTACGCGGACAATCCCTACTCAGAGGAGATCGCCCTCACCGATATGCCTAAGAAATTCGATTTCCCATTCGTCAGGCCGTACGACGAGACTTCCGACCCGGACAATCACATTGCACAATACAAGTAGAAGATGCTTACTGTGGCAATCAAGAAGGATCATAAGGAGGCCGCTATGTGTAAGGGGTTCGGTTCTAGCCTGACAGGGGCCGCCTTGCAATGGTTCATATCGATTCCCACCGGAACCATAAGATCCTTTGCTCATCTGATTGATCTGTTTGTGGAGCAATTTGCCAGCAGCAGAGTGAATCCCAAATCCTCTGATGACCTATATGAGATTAGGCAGCGTAAGGTAGAGCTGCTTAGGAGCTACCTTCACCGCTTCAACAATCAGAATGTTACTATCCCAAACTGCAGTGTTGCTACTGCAATTTCTGCCTTCAAGAGAGGACTTCTACCTGATGGTGACCTATACAAGGAGCTCACCAAGTATAAATGTAGAACGATGGAAGACGTGCTCTCCCAAGCCCAGGCGTAGGTCAAGTGGGAAGAAGATCTGCTTGCCAGACAAGAATCTTGGGTCATGAGAACCGAGAAGACGACCAGAGATCACAAGCCCTACCAAAGACCTACCAGAGATGATGGACAAAAGGGAGCAAAAGGACACAAACCTCTGGGTAAGTCGAACGTCAACGGGTTCCCACCAGTTCATACCTGGTCGGACGTATCCAACCTGTCAATATCAAGCGTGGAGCTGGTAGGGGTCTTAAAAGAGATGGGTTGCCAAGTCAAATGGCCCCAGAAGATGAGATCACCCGACAATCGCCGGAATCCAAACAAATGTTGCGACTTCCACAATGACCATGGTCATAAACAAAGGATTGCATATCCTTCATAATAGAAGTCAACGAGCTACTCAAGAAAGGACACCTACGAGAATTCTTTCCAACAAGGCTAAAGAGATGCTGGATAATCAGGAAGAAGGAGTCCTAGCTGGCCGTCAAGCACCTGATTCCCCAAGGCACGATAGGGTGATCAATGTCATATCTGGAGGTTCGAAGATAAGTGGCGTCACGCACGCCGCTGCCAAGAAAAGCCCAAGGCTCGCTAAAAATAATCATAGCACCCCGGAAGTCAAGCGCCAGAATCTCAGCCAGGAACTCATAAGTTTCACGGCTAGAGGACAAGACGAGATCCTGACACCGTACCATGACATATTTGTTGTCTCTTTGTCGGTGGCAAATTTTTTGGTGAAGAGAGTACTCTTCGACAATGGGAGCTCTACGAACGTACTTTTCATGGGAGCATACGCAGACTTGGGTCTGACCCAGGAAGCCTTGGTCAAGAAGACCACACCGCTGGTGGGCTTCAGCGGGGAAGTCAAGCACACCATAGGAGAGATAGCACTCTCTATGTGTGCCGGAGTAATCAACTTATCCACCAAGTTTTCTGTCATAGACTGTCCCTCTACCTACAACATGATTATGGGCAGACCCTGGATACAAGAGATTAGAGTAGTGCCATCAACGTTGCACCAAGTACTCAACTTTCTAACCCCATGGGGAATCAAAGAGATCAAGGGTGACCAAGAAAACGCTCGATCATGTTACCGAACAACTTTGAAGGGAAAGACGACTCAATTATAGCAATTACAAAAGCCACTTCCCGCATTGTATACTGAAGAGCCGGAAGTGGAACAGCTCGACGACGTTCCTATGGTACTCGGAGAAAAAGGCAGAAACCTCAGAATAGGGGTAAGATTGCAGGAAGGCATACGCCAAAGGCTGATAGACTTTCTCAGAATCAACGAAGATTGCTTCCCCTGGTCCCACGTGGATATGCCAGGAATAGACCCGAAAGTCATAGTCCATAAGCTACAAGTGGACCCCACATACCCAACAGTCAAGCAAAAAAGGAGGAAGTTCGCACCGGAACGAGACCAGATCATCAACAATGAAGTCAAAAACCTCCTGGCGGCTGGGTTCATTAGAGAGGTCCACTATCCGAATTGGCTAGCAAACGTCATCGTGGTCCGGGAGAAGAACGACAAATGGCGGGTCTGCATAGATATCACAGATCTAAAAAAATCTTGCCCCAAGGATCCTTTCCCACTACCCCACATAGATAAGCTGGTAGATGCCACAGCTGGACACCAGCTAATGAGCTTCTTGGATGACTTTTCCGGGTACAATCAAATACTTATGCACCCGAACGTCCTTCATGACCTCTCGTGGAATCTATTGCTACAAGGTAATGCCTTTTGGGTTGAAGAATGCAGGATCCACTTAATAGAGGCTAGTCAACATGATGTTCGGAGACCAAATCGGCCAAACCATGGAAGTCTATATAGACGACATGCTGGTCAAGTACTCAGATGCGGAAGACCACATAGCCCACCTGTAGCAAGCTTTCTCCATTTTGAGGAAGTACAACATGAAGCTCAACCCCTCTAAGCGCTCATTCGGAGTAAGCTCC
>OVAN01013217.1:0-13019 GCA_900406275.1 Anastatica hierochuntica
GACTTAGGAATTTAATTTGGGTCTGAAATTAAGCCCAATTAGAATAAGGAGATCGAAAATTTCATCCCTTTTAGGAATAGAATTTTCGACAACACTAGGTAGTTTTTAGGGTTTTCCTTTTCTATATAAGCTAGTTAGTTTTCATAGTTTTNCCAAAGCGAAACCTGTTTCAGTATCGAATATAGAGTTAATTCTCTAGATCTGAAACGTCTAACCCTTTGCTCCTTCCAAATAATCGAATTCGACAAGCTGTCATTCGCAGATCATGATCTAATTCAGTTCCGAAAGGTTCTGTTTTCTAGTTTCAGAGATCCAGGGTTGCATCAGAGAGGTTATATAATACAATCTATTAAAAGAGAAGTATACCATTTTTTATGTGTGATGTTTTAAAATTGAACGGTGTTCTAAAATCTTAATAAATGTATCTAACGAATTAAAAGAATAAAATTGACTAAAATCACTCCATATTTTTATTTTTAAGGATAGCGTCCTAAAAAAAATTATATCAATTAAAAAATTTTAAATATAGTCATATTATGTTTTTAAATAAAAAACCAAAACATATTTTGTTTCGCGATATTTTGGGTATTGATATTATTCAAACTTAACCTCTATCAGAAAACACGAAAATCTTAAACCTAAACCCGAATCCGAAATTTGAAATAACTAAAATTTTGAACATAAACCTAAACCTGAAACTCGAAATAACTGAAAATCTCAAATATGATACTCGAAAAATCTAAACATGCATGGTTAATAATAAATTGAATACATAAAAAAATTAAAAAACACCCGCATGCGCGGATCAAACTCTAGTTTGTAATTAAGTCTAGAACTTTTGGTGTACGAAATACACACGCACATATATAAATGTAACAATCTCATAATTAGAAACTTCACTTTATTTACAGAGATGTGCACTTCAATTATAAACCGAGCTCGTTAATCAAAAGCCAATCACCCAAGATTACCAAAAAAAATCGATTAATAACAGATCACATTTTGAGAATCAATATTGTAGAGACTATAAACCATGTTTTTGTATTTGGTATTAAGCATATTTTATTTGTGACATACTGACATTAATTTAACTAGACCGAATCATTTTTGTAGAATATCCTAAATAAATCAAAACAAACCGCCATTATGATCGACTTTTCCTGGAAATTATACTGGAATTGAATCAAAATTAAACCTAACCAAACTAGACCGTACTGGCTGGGGAAAAATCATTAGATGATATAGATCCGGTTAACCTCCAAGTTGACTTTCTAAAGTACAAATTAGAACTTGAAGAATATTGATAAAAAAATTCATCGAAACAACAAGAACTAAACCTGAAAACTTGCCGTCAAATTAATTCATGAACATGTTTAGTAAATGACTAAATGGAGTAAAAATCCCAAGTAAAATAATAGATGAATATATAGGTCAATAAAAACGGTTTATTATATATTGATGACATTATCAAAACATTTGTTATCAAAATATAAAATGAAACTACAGATGATGTATATAATAGCATCAAAACTCATCAAAGGCTTTGAGAGGATTATTTGGGTCAACATTTTCTATAAGGGGAAGATCCACGGCTAAATCCTCAGCTCTAAAGCCTACTTCCCTAAGCTTCTTTGCAACTTCTTCAAATACTACGTTGTTCCCGGCCCGACTCAAATGTAACCCGTCCCTAAAATCAGAAAGAACAAAAAAATATTGATTACTAATGTGTTAAATTAGATTCATTGTTCCGGAAAATGAAGCATATAGATATGTAAGATTTAGGATTACCATAAACATTCCCTTCGCCAATTTGGAATTTGCTGCATTTTGGACCAAAGATCCACGGATGGGATTTGACATTCCTTAGCTATGGTTACACATGCTTTTGCATATGATCCCGCTGCTTCATTCGTTCTTTCTGGCAAGCCCGTCGTGTTTTCGATGTAAGGATATCTAAGAATGTTAAGATCATTGTCTTAGATCTTGAATTTGGTGGAAGAGGTTAAAAAAAAAAACGAGAGTGTGTGACTACGTTTAATGTGGAAGTTTCATAGTTGATTTTGGTAAAAACAAAACTTTGGGATAAATATGGAAAGACAGGATAGTTAGAGAACTCGTACTTGAGGCGGGCCTCTTCGTCTATTGGAGGGGGAGTTATGAGAATAACGACAATTTGTGGCCAACGACTCTAAAATCAAAACAAAAAATTTTCATTAATAAAAAATTGATAAATACTCACAATAAACCCATTACTAGTGTAAAAAGAAGAAAGTATAAAATATGTTTAGTATTCCACATACAATATATACATTTGGTGCTTCTAAAGTTTTACTTTCCCAAAAAGAGAAATATGATCAAAGCATTGGCCTTTAGAGTCACAAAGGCAACATTCTAATTAATTTAGTAGATACTTATAACTTTATAAAACGATTGATTAAAAAAACTTATAATACATGCAATTTAATTGTTTTCTTCAATTTTATTCATTTTTAGTGGCTATTTATAATACATGCAATTTAATTGTTTTCTTCAATTTTATTCATTTTTAGTGGCTATTTATTTTTCTTCCACGAGGGGTCCAACTTCTAAAGGTAGCAATAGGATCACCATTCACCACTTTACAAAAGCAACTATGTTAATAAATTCTTATCTTTAACGTTTTGACCACAAATGATTACATTCCAAAAAATAACATTTTGAAGAAGATATTAATTAAATATGTATGCTTAGTTATCTTGCATACACAAAATAATAAATTATTTTTCATATTTACTTTTATATACATATATATATATATATATATCTCGGAGCCCTATTGGTTTTATTCCTGTGATTGCGGTAAAGACGGTAATCGATTAAATTTTTAAGGAACAAGTACAATAATAATATGGATGATGAACAACTTCAACCAAATTTTGTTCTATTTATATCACTTCTTAAAAAAAATTTTATTTATGGAATTAATTTATGAAGAAATTTGAAAAACAATTACGAAAAAATGAATTTAGATGGATTTAATATGTTCTAAATATTTGTTATAGTTTATGCTTGTGTATTTTTTCTTCAATAACAATTTTTACTAAGTGCTTCTAAGTTTTAAATTTAACAGTAGTAAAAATGCAAGTTAAAACATGATGTTGTTTTAAAAAATGTATATATTTAAAATAAAAGTCACGGCTACTACAATTTTAAGTAACAATTATACTTTAACTATCGTTAAAAGTAAAAATCATATTTTTTACGGCCAAAAATTTTGAAAACCTACAATCACAGCCTCCGGCTAATTTCTTCTTCAGAGAATGGATCCACAACCAAAAGAATCCCAATCAAAATTCCTTTAGTTAGTGCAAACCCAAACTTAAATCATAAACCAAATGTTTTTTCCTTAACGCATATAAATTGCGGTTTAGTTTTTTTTTTGTTAAGTCGGTTCAGTTTTCTCGTTTTAAAAAGTTTAAATTGAAACTTCAAAGTATTAAGGTGATAAAATATATGTGCAAGATGACATTAAAAAATTCTATGCATGTGCAAGATGAGATAATTAAGAGCACCCTCATTGGAAGTTCTTCCCTTGGGTTTCTTAACAAAATAATAATAAAAAAAATAAAAAAGAGAGAGAGTCTCTCCATAAGTCCATAAGAGACTAGAGTCTCTCATTTTGAGAGACTCTAGTCTCTTATGGAGAAACTCCTTTTATAGGTGTACTCTTTCTATTGGTTTAGAAAGAAACTTTTTATTAAATTTAAATTACAAAACCTAATTAGATAAAAATAATAGTATAATAATGTTGAAAGACTCTTGGTGAGAGACTCACCAATAATGGTGCTCTAATATTTTTAAAAAAAATTGGTCACCTTGAGAAATGAAACAATAGAGCGAAGATTCTGTTTGTACTCCTGAAGTGGGACGTGCTGAAACCCCGAGCATCTCTCCGGCAAACACGCATCATTCGCTCCGAAGAATACAGTCACCGCCGCCGGAGATTCTCCGCCGTCTTCTACCGCCGGAAAAACTCTCTCTACCACCTTTAGTGCCCATCTCGTGTTGTATCCGCTGTATCCTCGTAGCACCATATCAGCCTAATTAATAAAATTTTGTACATCAAAGCCTGACTAATTAAGCGTAGTTATACAGAAAACAAAAGAAATATATGAATGTTTCCACGATATTCATGCCTTAGTCTGTGCATTCGATACCGGAGTTAAACAGAATGTAAATTTAAGTTAAACTAATAAAACTGCAATTAAAATGCGTGAAAATCTTTTTAAAAATTCGGTAAAAGACAGTGAGGTAACGAAGGTGTAAAAATGTCAAGAAAGAAATATTTAACGAACAACATTCATCTAGTTATAGTTTTTTTTAACAGCTATAAACAAACCTGAATCCATCAAAATTTGGAAAACAAAATCGTAGGATGACATACAAATAATTTTTGTCTTAGCATATTCACTTGCAAAAGGAGCACTTTGTGTTCAAGATTCTTAGTTTAATAAAAGTTCTTTTGTGATAAAAAAAAATCTTAACTTTTACTATGAAGAAGATTGAAATACCACTCTTTTCTTTATAGGACAATCAAATTTAAGCATAAACAAAGGCTTCTGGTCATATAGAGTTTGCATGAACAAATTAATGATAGGAAACCTCTAATCTATGAACTATCTTTAGTAAGAAGTATAGACATTAGGCAACCGAACAAATGAAAAGATTCAACTAATAATATCTACTGATATAAATACCAATCTTAACGTAAAATAACAATAGATATAAATCTGTGTATATTATTTAAACCTTGCGGCGGAAGAGATCGGCGAGAGAAGCTCCCCAACCACCGTCGCTGAATGATTCTTCAGTGATGGAATCACCAAAAAAATATATCTTTGGTCTCATCTTTTGATTCTTTTTCTCCTTAGCTCTCTCTTTTACTCTGTTTTCCGGAGAAAATCTGAAATGATTTGTTTCTGAAATGTAATAAAACGGTGTAGCGGTTATCGTGTTTGCTTCACTATGAGCTATGACATTATTGGGGAGAACAAAAGTTTAATAAAACAAATAAAAGTAGATGCACTAAATGCGTTCGCCCACTAGTCACCGACCTTTCGCGATTTATAAAAAGTGAGAAACAAATCATTTCAGATTTTTATTACATTTAATGGACTCACATGTTATGTATGGTAAGAATAACGATACCTTTACTAGTTTCTGAATTAACATCATTTACCATTTTTTTGGTTTATGTAAAAAGCTCTTTCTTCTGTTTTTTTTTTTTTTTTTTTTTTTTTTTTTTTTTTTTTNTTTTGCATTTGGGGTTTTTAATTGATAATAGAAGCTAGATACAAAGTTCAAATACAAAATCCAAAACCAGCAAAGGCGGATCGCCTTTCCAGAGCCAAAAACCGGCGAATCCAAACATCTACGCACCCCAGAACCAAGATATGATAATATCACATCCACGGAAACTACAAGTAAATACAGACTACGAGATTATAATTTAAAGAGCCAAACTAGAACATGAGCTGAAGGGGAGTGGAGTTAGGCATCGAGCAGTCAATTATTAGGATTGAAAATGATTCATTATATTGCTCCCAATGAGCCACGAACCATCCGCTACTCTTTCTATTTCTTCAAAAGAAGCCACGAGTATATGCGGAATCATCAATCCGAAAAGATGATGGAGAAACACCAAAATTGACAATCATCTACTCTCGACGAAAGGAAAAGATACCTGATATGCAATTCCTTACAAGGACACCGGAAGACCCGAAGTTATCCATCAAAGAAAAGGATCCTTCAAACTCAAAAGCTTCAGCCAACATCCAACAAAACCAAGACAAATCTGCTTCAGCTCGCTCCAACCTAAACAAGGTGAATCCCGACCCAAAACAACATAGCTGATCAAAGATGAAACTAACAGTAGAAAACTGAAAGCATCTTCAACAAAAATGAAGCAATACTCTAGAGATAGCGATGACATCCAAAGAAACAATCCCGAGACGAGGAGCACAAACTAAAACATAAACCATAACCTGGCCATCCGTAGTCAATGAGCTTAACGCCGAAAAATCCGGATTGAAAGTCATTCTCGCCTCCAAAGAGAGTGGAATACAATCACCGGAATGCCGAAACCAACAAGTGAAGCTAGAAACTACATCGCCAAATTTGGATCCTAAAAACCTGCAACAAACAAAGCACAAACCACAGACCATTGCCTCGAGGTTCAATACTTCTCCACAAGTCTGGCCATGTCGTGGTGAGAATCAAAGCCTCTGAGAGACCAGCCTCCCATCAACGGACGATGTAAGCTTCAAAGGCAAGGTGGAGTTAAGGGTTTGAAAATCACTCATGCCTTTGCAACTCAAACCCTAAGAGCTGACCTCTTAGATCCATCTTCTTCTTTAAAACATCTCGACATGTCTCTGATTGAGATCATAGCCACTAGATCTAAGAAATCTAGAGAAGAAAATCTCATATCTGAGATCCGACCAGGACAGAGACCACAGGCATATCGACGCTGAGGAAGGAAGCAACATCAGAGGCAAAAGGAGAAGGAGGTAAGGAAAAAGAAAGATTCTAGCGCTGCGCATGACGTCGAAGGAGACGATGGCTGAAACCGGTGCTCTCTTTCTCTCGAAGATTTTTTTTAGTGTGACAAAAAATGATTTAAAACATTGTTTCTTTCTTCTATCTTTAAATGATAAACTCTATTGTCACTTGGAAGAAACATTGGCATCGCGTGGTAGATTGTCAGTATCAAAGTAGTAGGAATTTTATTACCAGAAATTGCTTTAATGGTTTTCAAAATGTGTTGAGGTGTGATTCAACTCTGTCTCAGGTCTATATGCTCTGTGATTGAATAATGAAGAAGATGAAGGCAAGATTGAACCGGCTGGTTTAATTGAGATTAATTGATTTCGGTTTATGATCAATTAATTGTGGTTCAGGTGAATCTAGTTTGCTATCTCATTAGAATTGGTTAAGAGATAACCATGTTTAATAGTTTGTTAGAACCATTTAAGTACGATAAGAAGCAGAGAGCTTGCGAATGTCGTCTTCTTCTTCTTGAGTATTATCTCATTTATAGAGCTCAAGGTTTTCTTCTTCAGTGTGTTTCATCGATTCTTAGTGGATTTTCTGGGCTGGATCCTGGCCCCAGTGAGTAGTCTTTATGGCAAACACCAGGTGAACAATTTGTGTTTGTCGTTGTTTACTTTCTTTCTTCTTCCTTTCACAAATGAGAGAAATCGATAGAGAGAGAGGTGTGAGATCTTGCTTCAAGTTTAATAGCCCAAGAATATATAGTTAAAAGCAACAATTGGTATTGGAGCCGGCGTTAATTGAGGATCTTACGGTGGCAGTTCTATCAGAGACTTCTGCAAACTGCGATTGAATCAGAGATCATTGTTGCGGCTTCTTGGATAAGTGAAACTTGTTCCGATGATGATGACAACAAGAGATGAGGTGGAGCGGTTCGACGGATCTAGAGATTTCTCCCTCTGGAAGATCTGTATGATGGCTCATTTCAGCGTTCATGGTCTCAAGGACATCATGACCGATGAGAAGCTTGAGATGTTAGTCCCACTAACAAAGAGCGAAGAGAAATCACCTGAGAAAGAAGGTTCAAATAAAGGAACTTCTTCTTTGATGAAATCTGTTCCTGATCCTGAGAAATTGGAGAAGGATGAGAAGGCTAAGAACCTGATTATTCTGAATATTAGCGACAAGGTTGTTAGAAAGATAAAACACTGTGAAACCGCAGCAGCGATGTGGTCTTTTCTTGATCGAATCTACATGTCAAAGACTCTTCCTAATCACATTTTGTGCATCTGATGTTCTATTCGTTTAAGTGTTATCCGTCAAAATCAATTGATGTTAATGTGGACGACTTCTTGAAGATTGTTGTTGAGATGAACATCATGAGTGTGAATGTCTTGGAAGAGGTATAATCAATCTTGTTTCTCAGTTCATTTCCTACGAATTTTGACCAGCTCAAACACACACTCAAGTATGGTAGAGATTCAGTGTTGCTCGAAGAGGTATTCTCTACTACAAGGTCACAGGAAAGAGAATTGGCTGAGAATTCCAAATTAGAAAGAGGTCATGTTACGGCTTTGTATACTATGGAGCGTGGAAGAACAACTCACAAAGAGACATCCGACTCTAAAATCAAGAGTAGAAGCAAGTCAAAGTCAAGAAAGTTGACTTGTTTATATTGCAAAAAGGAAGGACACTTAAGAAAGATTGTTATGCTAGAAAAAGAAGAATGGAATCAGAAGGTGATGGTGAGGCTGCGATTTTGATTGGGAACCAAGAATAATCTAATGCTTTGACAGTGACAGAGAAATGTGCATATGATAATTGGGTTATAGATTCGGGTTGTACGTATCATATGGCCTCAAGAAAAGACTGGTTTGTGACTTTTCAAGAGAAGGATGCAAGTCAGATTTTGTTAGGAGATTTCCACACAATAAATGCTTGTGGGATTGGTTCTGTGAGGTTAGATACTCATGGCGGTACTGTAAAGGTGATGCATAACGTGAGGTATGTTCCAGGTTTGACAAGAAAATTAATCTCTACTGGGACACTTGATTCTTTAGGATATTCTCACCATGGAGGAAACAGAAAGTTGATCTTCTACAACAACAACAACAACAAGAAGGTAGCATTGAAGGATCATTTGAGGAATGGCTTGTACATACTAGATGGTGAAAAAATCATGCCTGAAGCTTGTCAAGCGGCTAGTACTGATTCACAGATGTCTTTATGGCACAGTCGTCTCGGACATATGACTTCAAGAAATCTTAAGTGTTAATTCAAAAGGATATACTAAAGAAGAAGAATGTTGGTAGTCACGAGATGTGTGAACATTTGAAGTAGTTAAGGCCAAATGAGTAAGTTTCGAGGCTGGAAAGCATACAATAGAACATCCACTTGAGTACATTTATGCTGATTTATGGGGCTCTCCAAATATATAGCAATTAATGCCAAAAATTCAGTATTTTCTTTTGATCATCGATGTCGGAAAGTATGGATTCACTTTCTCAAAACCAAGGATAAGACTTTTACTAAGTTCTATGAGTGGATAAGGTTGGTGGAAAACCAAATCACCGAAAGGTAAAATACTTACGAATCGATAACGGTCTTAATAATGTTTTGTTTGGTGAGTTTCCAGGTCATAGGGCATTACTTGGCATCGAACATGTGCATACATGCCACAACAAAATGGTGTTGCCGAAAGGATGAACATAACGATCATGGAGAAGATTCAGTGTCTTCTAAGTGAATTTGGTTTGGAAGAGAATTTTTGGGCAAAAGCGGCAAGTGTTTCTATGTATTTCATTAATAGGACTCCATCTTCAGCCATTGGTTTTAAGATACCAGAACAGGTTTGGCTAAATAGAGAACTTGGTTATAAGCATTTAAAAAGGTTCAGTTTTGTGGTCTATGTGTTCATGTATCAAAGGAAATTGAAACCAAGAGGTGTGAAAGGCGTATTCAATGGGTATCCTCTGGGAACAAAGGGGTACAAAGTGTGGCTTCCGAAGGAAAAGAAAATAATGGTAAGCAAAAACCTGAAGTTTCAGGAAGATAAACTCTATAAAGACTTGGTTAGGGAGGAACTAGTGACATCTGATAAAGTTTCTTCAGAATCTTGTAAAGACAAAGTAAGGTTGGTCACTAAGATTGAGACAAAAGACTCAGGTTCTGCCGCAGAACCTGCCAGTTGGGTTCTCCCGCAACCAATTGTCCCGCCCCGCCGCGATCCTAATTTCATTTGAATAATTTCGGGTCGTACCGCCGCGGGCCGCAGTCTCCGTAAGAGCTGATCAATCCCGACCCGCGCCTATATAAGCGGTTAGCGGATCGGCCCGCGGGTCATCGAGAATAGAAACTTTGAGGCTATACACTAATAGAGCTAGAGTTTCTGTTTTATTTTGTGTTTTATGATTCGGATTGAGTTTTGAAAAATAAAAAAAACGAACACTGAATGTTAACAAGTTGTTAAAAACTCATTCGGATTGACCATATATACACACACACATATATATATATATATATATATATAAATGATAATTGAGTAATAGTTGAAACTAAATCAACATGGTTTTTGTCCGCTAACACACAATCGTCGTTAATATAGTCACATTTTTTTAGTCACTTGATCAATCCATTAAGATGATTTACAGATTTACAAAAAATTAGTTATCTTTTAATCTATTCGATGCTAAAGCTAGTAATGACGTACAAAAAATATATATCTACATATAAAACAAGATCTCATTTCATGAACCATCATAATTTTTGTTGGGAAGGTTAATTGAAAATATTGTCTTAGTTTGAAGTGGATTCTTTCATAAAATGCGATATGGTTAATTTCTTTTAAAATCAAAAAAAGTTTAAATTTGACATTTTCATCACCAAATTTCATGAGAATTATTTTTTTACTTATCAAAGTGTCAAAGAGAATAGATAACTAAAGTTTAAAACATACGTAATATAACTAGAAATCCACAAGAACACTAGTACAATCAACCCGCGGACAACCCGCGGAAACCCGCGGTCTAGCCCGCCAAAACCCGCGGACCATACGGGCCGGGCCCGAGTGACCCGCGTTTTTATGGACAATTTTTACCCGTGTCCAAACCCACCCTGCAACGGTCTTATTTGGGTCTAACCCGCGGGTTGCGGTCCACATTAACATCTCTAGTTCTGCGGTCTTAAAAGAGGGTGGAGTTAATGATTCAGCTCCAATGACTCCAAGAACAGGTGGAGCACCTGGTTTAGATGAAGAAGATGTTGGTTCTGCTGCTGGGAGTAGACTTTATGTTGTGTCAGTTTCTGATACCGCAGGGATTGAAGTCTCTTCTAAAGATTTAGTTTAAGATGATACTAATTTTGGTGATTATCAACTTGCCCGAGACAGAGTGAGAAGTGTTGGGCCTGAATCTGGCCCATTAGTTGAGGAGTCTGCCGAAGAAGTTCAGCCAATAATTAAGGCCTCATAGAGAAGCGATCAACTAGAGAAAGGGCCCATAACAAGTCTGCCAAAGGCTGACTCAACCTGAAGCAAAGGCAGAGGAGGATCCTAGAGCTCTCGTCGAAACCGAAGAGGTCCAGGTCTCGTCAAGCAGGGAGCTGACGAAGCATGTCTTGAACAAGGAAAAGGCGAGAATAGACTTAGTCAAACGAGCTGTTGGATGTTCCGGAAATAGAGGAGGAGATCTTGGAGTCGTTACAACAGTTCTCTAATGAGGAAAGGAGCTATATAAGAGGAAGAGGAGGCGAACAAGATTCGACTTCATCTCATCTTCAACTTAGAGACTTTTACCTACTTTCTGATTATTATTGTATGAATCTTAAGTAATATTCTCGTTTCTTCCATTGATCATTCTTAACACTAAACCTCTTTTGTACTCTTATTCCGATTATAATCATCAATACAAATAGCTTTCATTCGTTAAGTTCTTACGGGATTCAACCCTCGTAATCTCTCCCTAAACTTAAACACTATTCACAAAACTAAAGAGGTGAGTTTAACCCCTCACAAGAAGGCCTCATATTAGGTCACCTTCTAGGTTCACAAAAGAAAACACTCTTGCTTTTTCTTTAGCTGTTTTTGAAGAGATAAGTAATGTTGAAGAACCTTCTGATTTTAGTGAGGATAGAAGGAGCAGTGAGTGGAGGTTTTGGAATGCTGGAATGAGTGAAGAAATGGATTCTTTAACAAAGAATCATACTTGGTACATAGTTGATAAACCTGATGGGAAGACATTCATAAGCTGTAAATGGATCTACAAGCTAAAACCTGGAAAGATTTCGAGTGATCCACCTAGGTTCAAAGCAAGACTTGTAGCTCTTGGTTTTACATAAAAGGAGGGCATAGATTATCAAGAGCTCTTTGCTCCGGTAGTAAGGCATGTTTCCATTCGGGTTTTGTTTTTTGTGGTTGTAAATGGTGACTTAGATGGAACAAATGGATGTAAAAACAGCGTTTTACATGGAAACTTAGAGGAAGCACTTTATATGCAGCAACCCGAGGGATTTAAAGTTGGTGATCCGAGTAAAAAGGTTGTTTGTTGAGGACATCTTTATATGATTTGAAGAAAATTCCTCGACAATGGAATAAACGTTTTGACCAGTTCATGATTTCAAATGGTTTTAGCAGAAGCATACATGATTCATATGTCTATACAAAGGAAGTAGATGACGATGAGTATGTGTATCTTTTGTTGTACGTTGACGACATGTTGCTGCCTGCTAAAGATATCGCTCAGGTTCAACTTTTAAAGGATCAGCTCAGTCCAGTTTTTGAAATGAAAGACTTAGGTCCGACTAAGAGAATTCTTGGAATGGATATTGTAAGAGATAGAAATAAAGGAACTTTATTTCTCAGACAATAAGGATATCTTAATAAAGTGATCAGGACTTTTATAATGGACCAAACTAAGGCAGCTCAAACACCAATTGGTGCCCATTTCTAACTAGCTGCGGTTAAAAACAGAGATGAAGAGGTCGGTACTGAGCTGATTCCTTATGCTTCAGTAGTTGGTAATTTGATGTACGCTATGGTGGGAATGAGGCTTGATTTAGCGTATGGAGTTGGTTTGATTAGTCAATACATTAGTCAACCAGGACATATTCACTAGGAAGCGGTTAAATGGCTACTCAGGTATGTGCGTGGTACTTCTTAGATTGGGTTAATGTTCACCAGAGACAAAGAGATGAAGGTTCAAGGGTTTTGTGATGTTGATTTTGCATCAGATCCAGATAATAGGAAATCAATTTCTAGTTATATCTTCTCTGTTGGAGGAAATGTTATAAGCTGGAGGTCATGTCTTCAAGATATGGTTTAACTCTCGACTACGGAAGAAAAATACATCTCATTTACGGAAGCAGTGAAAGAGGCTTTATGGCTTAGAGGTTTGCTTGAGGATTTCAGTTTTAAGTAGGAAGCTGTTGGGGTTTAGTGTGATTTGATGTTATCATATTTTCATGTTTTAGGACTAAGTTTTAGATGCATTTTC